>CAJVPY010004578.1:0-12437 GCA_910591965.1 Dentiscutata erythropus | reverse complement strand
AAATGATTATAAAAAAAAAAATAAAAATAAAAAAAAATTGAAAAAAAAAAAAATTGAAAAAAAAAAAAATTGAAAAAAAAAAAAATTGAAAAAAAAAAAAAAAATGAACATGTAAAGAAAGAGATACGTAGGAAAGGTTGCTGCCCTCAGGTAGGTAGGCTTGCAACCACTTCCTGACATTAGAAATGTGTATTTTCATGTGTTAAAGGAAATATACAAACTCAGATATGTACACCTTACACCTTACATAGCCTTATGACTGAACAAAATTAATGAATTTAGAAATGCTATTGATGTTTGTGCAAAAAAAAAAAAAAAAAAGGATACTCAGGGATATGTTGTGGGTGGTGTAACTGCTCCCTGACATCAAGAACCTGCGGGTTCACATAAACGCAAAATATAGAGCATAGGCATATATATATCTGTATAACAGATATCAGAAAATGAAATATACAACACATATGTTTGTGTAAAATAATGAGACTCTCAGAGACAAAGTTGCTAGCTTCGGGTAAGTAGGCTTGCAACTGCTTCCTGATATTAGAAATGCATATGTTTTGATATTGAAGGAGATATACAAACACCAGTGTGTGTATCATTCTCAAATTAGACAAATTAGAAAATCTAGAGTTGATGAGATTTACAGGAGGGCACGTGAAATGGTTGCGTTAAAGAGTAGTAGTATATAATGAAATTGTAAAAAAAAAAAAAAAAAGATTGAAAGTATAAAAAAGAAGAAACGCTTAAGAACAAGTTGCTGGCTTTAGGTAGATAAGCTTGCAACTGCACCCTGATATTAAATATGGATTGTTCATATATAGTATCGAGAAAGATATGTTTTAAGAGGTAAAAAAAAAAAAAAAAAAAAAAAAAAAGCCTTCTCGATCCTCGATAACAATCCCATACTGTACTACGTAGATGTAGTTTGTTAAATGAGCACTGAAAGGACATGACTTAGATATAAAGAATGGTTGGTCACGACTGTTATATGCGAGGAGGGGCACATGACGAGCAATAATAATTGAAAATTGATTGGTCAAAATTACAGAGTATGTTTTTTTGTGGATACAATATATCAGTGTTTGTGCATTTACAGTCGTTACTTAATAAGTGATTGATACAAAATGCTATATATGATGTAATATTGACTTATGTTGTAACTTTAGATATGTGCCATGATATTCTACAATATCTATCATTTGTTAAATGAACTCTCGAAGTGAAGGCTAATAAAAACGAGGTTAACTAAACCTGTCTGTTTGAAAACTTTGAAAATGGAGAACTTGGGAATTTTTTAAGATTTTTTCTAGTAGAAGGACTTTATGAATTGTTCTTTATTATATGAGTGTCGCCAAAAGAAAACCCGACAATTTAAATATAGACTATATTTAAATTGTCGGGTTTTCTTTTGGCGACACTCATATAATACAATATTCTCAAAAAAAATTTCTCTTTGTATCATACATTGTAAAATAAGGAATTTTATTAGCTAGTTCATTTGAAAATAATTAAAGCATCAATTTGTATTTTTTTTAATACATGTATGCAAATATTTATTAATTTTCAATGTTAAACTTATTTAATGCGATATAATCTGCCCTTACTAGTAATTACAAGGTTCTAACAGTGAAGTACATTGGCATATTGTGTAGAATAATTAGAATCTATTTCATTAATCAAGACAATATTGACTATTTCTAATTTATTTCATTTTTTTCTTTGAAAATAAAAATGACATTTAATTTTTCGTCCTATTTATTTTTTTTATTTTCAAGTTATACAAATTGCTTTTATTAATGAATCACGTATATCACATCCCGCATCACATCTTGCATCACGTCTAATATCAGAGTTATGAAGTTATGAACGAAGACTTAGTTTCGGCATATGTCAGTTATTACGACATACATTGTTATGACACTTTTGACATGACTGCTCATCTTTTTGACGTAACCATACGTCACCAATACATCAAACATATATCCAATGTCAACACCTCAATGTGTGTATGCATTTAACTCTTTGCTGCGTATTATATCTGGGCTTATTAAGGGTTTAAAAGTTGTGAAATGTACTAAAGATGAGTTACGAAATATGAAACTATTTCGTTAGGCAATTATGAATTGGCGAAATGACATTAGGGAATGAGGAAATGTTCCATGAATTAATTACTGATTTGTTTATATTGATAAAACTAGTTTACAGGGCTTTTGATGATTTGTATTTTTGAACACAAAATGACATAACGTGAATTTATATTTTAACATGATTACAATCATTTTTACCTATAATAAATTTATTTAACCGATTAAATTTGTTTCTGATAAACATATAATATTTTATCAAATATAGAGTATTACGATTATAACGATTGGCGATTATTTATATACTTAGAATTAACCGCAATTATATATTATGAATTTTGTTAATAACATTAACTAATCATATTTTTGCGACAGTTATGAACGTTTGATTGATTAAAAAGTAAGATCTCTTTTTACACGCATATGATTATCTAATGACTTAAATTCTAAATGATTATAAAAAAAAAAATAAAATAACGTTAAGTAATATCTCTAGTAAATAACTTGATCGATGATAACGTTATTTCCCTTAATGATGATATATTGAAGAGTTATAGTAAAAACGGCCTGTTTTAATAAATTATTAAAATTCAATTTTAGTTAAAACTTTATAAGTTTAAAAATCAGAACATTGACGCATAAAGTTAAAAGAGTTCGAGACAGTCAATATGTACTAAAATTATATTAAATACTGTTATTTTAATAAAGCTCAGCCAGTTGAATTAGAACTGGATATTTTGGAATTTTCGTAAATTAAGCCTTGAAATTGAAAGCTTAGCTCTAGCCAATAATTCGTATGCAATGTAGTATATTTCAGTGTTGGCAAAATGACAAATATGACTTTTTTATGACAAATAAATGACACGTAAAATTTTATAAAAACATAATAAACACACATTTTTATGACATTCAATCCAATAATTTTGTCAAATTGCCAACACTGGTATATTTATATTATACACATAATTATGAGACATAAAACTAAATTTCTTTGAATCCGACATAAAATTATGAAATATAATGCGATAAAGCGGTATTAATTTTGATGTCACTATAGGGAGATATCGGGATAAAGTCACAGTGGTATTATTGCAAGCAATCAAACTAGCCCAATTTTTAACTGAATAGAGAGCTAGATTCGAATTCTTGCATATCGCTTCTTTTAACACTTTCCTACCCTCAGAACCAAAATCATAAACGGAAACCCTTAAAGAAGTCAAAGTATTATTTACATATATGGCCTCTGTTAATGTTTTTGCTAAAGAAGTCAGAGTAGTATTCTTGCATAGAGCCTTTGCTAACGCTTTCCCACCCTCTGAACCCAGTCCATTACAGTAAATATATAAAGAAGTATTCTTGCATAAAGCCTAGCTAACGCTTTCCCACCCTCAGAACCAAGTTGATTAAATTGAAGATTTAAGGTAGTTAGAGGTGTATTCTTGCATAAAATCTTTGCTAACGCTTTCCCATCCTCAGAACAAAGTTGATTTAAGGAAAGATTTAAAGAAGTCAAAGCTGTATTTATACGCAGGACTTCCGCTATACCCTTAGTACTAAGTTTATTATAGGAAAGATCTAAAGAAGTCAAAGTAGCATTTGTACAAAGGACCTTCGCTAATGTTTCCCAACTTCAGAATCAAGATTATTATAGCCAATATTCAATGAAGTCAAAGCTGTATTCACTCATAGAGCCTCCACCAATGCTTTTACACCAATTCAGCATTGGAAAGATTTAAAGAAGTTAGTGTAGAGTTCCTGCCGAGAGCTACCCTAATGCTTTTACGCCCTCAGAACTCAATCCATTATTGTAAAGACTCAAAGAAGTTAGGGCAGAGTTTTTGCAGAGAGCTATCGCTATTGCTTTTCCACCCTCAGAACAAAGTTTATTCGAGCCAAGATTTAATGAAGTAATAGTGGTATTTTTGCAAAGGACTTTCGCTAATGCTTTTCCTCCTTCAGAACGAAGTTGGTTATTATAAAGATCTAGAGAAGTTAGGGCTGTATTGTTTACACAAAGAGTCTTTGCTAGCGCTTTAGCACTCACAGGACCAAGTTGATTACCTCTAAGATTGAATGAAGTCAGAGTGATGGATTTATTGAGAATGTCATCCAAAGCCTTATCTTTAAGATAACAATTCGATAATTTTAGGGTGACGATAGATGTGCTTTTACAAAGCCTTTCTACAAATAAAGTTTGATTATAAATTGCTCCATCAAAATTTAAATTCTTAAGTTTTTACTAGATCGTAAAAACATAAGAGCCAAAGAACACTTGGCAGTACTTATTCGATTTCCATAAGTTTCACCAAAATAATTTTCAATTCCTCTGTTTAAATATTTATATGTAATATAACTTGTATAATCAAATAATGATTTTATATTTTCTGGTAGGATCATTTAAAAGAGAATAATAAAGCTTGTTCCTCAGCATTTAATGCCAAAAGGCATATTTTTACAAGTATTTTGTCCTTAAAGTGGACACCTGGTTTACCCCATAATATTGGTACAATATTTCTACACCATAATCGATTTACAAAAAGGCATGAAAATAAGCTTTTTTATATGTTCGAAGATTATTAAATATTTTCAAAAAGCATTCGTTCGGTAATGTTTCCATGTTTTATTTAAATTGATTATGATTATGATTAGAAAATCTTAAATAAATCTATATATATTAAAATGTTGTAACTTGTGTTACATTTAAATTATATGCACGACTTAAAAAATATGCAAATTTTTTTTAAATGGAAAAGGTACTTTAATGAATAGTAACTCTATAAGAAAAATGAACTCATACAGCGAACCCCAAAATTCTCCTGGTTACACGAAATTCGATTGGATGAGATTGACGATCCTTAATAACAATATGGGGTCTTTGCCTTGAAAATGACCTTACGATACATGATACCGTAAGGTCATTTTCAAGGCAAAGACCCCATATTATATAAGATAGCTGCGCAGCACGTGATTCCGCGCAGAACCAGTACGTACGATCATACGTGCAAGTAAAATTCAAAATACATATGGGTGCCGTCAAGGGAAAACCTACACTCGGGCTTTCAAGTATATTTTGTGTACAGTTGGTTATCTGTGTGCCGTCTATGTACATCTATCATCGGACATAGATTTACCATAGACGGCACATAGATAACCAACTGTATATAAAATTTACTTGAAAGCCCGATTGTAGGTTTTCACTTGACGGCAGCCATATAATAGTTGTGCAACGTCATCACACTAAAACCTAGAACAAAATTATGTACCAATAAATCTAAATAACTTATTCACCATCCGATGGTATAAATGATTGAGTTAGTTGCATCCAAGTTATCGTGATTTCTATCATATCTCACCATTACATTGAAGTGTTAAGATCTAGTTAGTTTATGTTGGAATTATCGCAATTCTTTTATGCTTTACTGTAAATATTCTTGTAAAAATTTACTCGCTATTCCAGTCGTATATGAGTGCTGCCAAGGGAAAAAGGCCGATCGGACTTTCAATATATTTTGTGTACTGTCAAGCGTCTATGAAAAATTTTACGGTGTACCGTTTAGATTAAAAGTGACATTATTTGCATTTTAGAGTTTTTGCATTTTTGAGTTTTAGCGTTTTTGAGTTTTAGCATTTTTGAGTTTTAACATTTTTGAGTTTTAGCGTTTTTGAGTTTTAGACATTATTTATATTTTAGTGTTTTAGAGTTTTAGAGTTTTTAAGTTTAAAGTTTTTAGATTTGGAGTTTGAGTTTTTGAATTTTAAAGTTTTTAAGTATTATAAAACAAATAATAAAAATAGTGACAAATAATTAAAAAGGTGCCAAATAATTAGTGACAATTACAAATAAGAAGTGACAAATAAGGAATGACAAATAAAGAGTAATAAATAAGGAGTGACAGATAAGAAGGTGACAGATAAAGGTGATGAATAAGGAGATGACAAATAAGAAGGTGATAAATAATTGGTATGACAGATAATAAGTTTTTGAGTTTTTGAGTTTTTAGTTTTTGGGTTTTTGAGTTTTTGAGTTTTGAGTTTTTAAGTTTTTAAGTTTTTGAGTTTTTAAGTTTTTGAGTTTTTAGTTTTTGAATTTTGGATTTTTGAGTTTTTGAGTTTTTAAGTTTTTGGGTTTTTGAGTTTTTAAGTTTTTGAGTTTTTAAGTTTTTAGTTTTTGGGTTTTTGAGTTTTTGAGTTTTTGAGTTTTTGAGTTTTTAAGTTTTTAGTTTTTGGGTTTTTGAGTTTTGAGTTTTTGAATTTTTAAGTTTTTAGTTTTTGGGTTTTTGGGTTTTTGAGTTTTTGAGTTTTTAAGTTTTTAGTTTTTGGGTTTTTGAGTTTTTGAGTTTTTAAGTTTTTAGTTTTTGGGTTTTTGGGTTTTGAGTTTTTAAGTTTTTAGTTTTTGGGATTTTGAGTTTTTGAGTTTTTAAGTTTTTAGTTTTTGGGTTTTTAAGTTTTTAAGTTTTTTGAATTTAAGTTTTAAGTTTTTAAATTTTTAGTTTTTGAGTTTTTGAGTTTTTTAAGTTTTTGGTTTTTTGGTTTTTGGGTTTTTAAGTTTTTGAGTTTTTAAGTTTTTAAGTTTTTAGTTTTTAGGTTTTTAAGTTTTTAAGTTTTTTGAATTTAAGTTTTAAGTTTTTAAATTTTTAAATTTTTAAATTTAAGTTTTTAAGTTTTTGAGTTTAAGTTTTTAATTTTAAAGTTTTTAAGTTTTTGAGTTTTTGAATTTTTGAGTTTAAGTTTTTTAATTTTAAAGTTTTTAAGTTTTTGAGTTTTTGAATTTTTAAGTTTTTGAGTTTTTGAATTTTTAAGTTTTTGAGTTTTTAAGTTTTTGAGTTTTTGAATTTTTAAGTTTTTTAAGTTTTTAGTTTTTGAGTTTTGAGTTTTAAGTTTAAGTTTTAAGTTTTTAAATTTTCAAGTTTTTAAGTCTTTAAATTTAAGTTTTTAAGTTTTTGAGCTTTTAAATTTTTAAGTTTTTAAGTTTTTAAATTTTTAAGTTTTTGAGTTTTTAAGTTTTTAAATTTTTAAGTTTTTAAGCTTTAAATTGAGTTTTTAATTTATAAGTTTTTAAGTTTTTAAGTTTAATTTTTGAATTTTTAAGTTTTTAAGTTTTAAATTTTTAGTTTTTGAGTTTTTAAGTTTTTGAGTTTAAGTTTAAAATTTTTAATTTTTAAGTTTTTAAGTTTAAGTTTTAAATTTTTATCATGGTTTTCAAAATGGTTGATACTAAAATATTTTGTATACTCACTATATACTGATATAGAATTATCTAACCCTAAAATATTTTTTTATATACTTTAAATTTAACTAATATATTTATCACAGTTTTCAAAATAGTTGACATTAAAATATTTTATACTCACTATATACTGATATAGAATTATCTATTTCTAAAAAATTTTTTGCATACTTTAAATACAACTAATATATTTAATTAGTAATTCACAAGTCAACTAGAGAGTGAAATATAATGCAGATTACTTATAGAAATTTGGGCTTTGTGAATATTGCATGCATGCATCTAAAACTTTTTTATATTAAGTTAATTATCTTTTTTTCTTAAGAGACTTTTGTAAAGCTTGTCAAAACACATTTAAAGATAGTTAAAACATCAAAATTAGCCTGGTGGATGCTGAGATATCTTTAAAAAATATTTCTTTTACTATATAAACTTCTTTAAAATGATACTATTGTTTTACAAAGAAGTTTATATAGTAAAAGAAACATTTTTTTAGCATCTACCAGGTTGATTTTGATGCTTTAACTACTATTAGATGCATTTTGACAAGCTTTACAAAAGTCTTTTAAGCAAAAAAATAATTAACTTAATATAAAAAAAGTTTTAGATGCATGCATGCCACATTCGCAAAGTCTCAATTTTTATAAGTATTCCATGTCATGTTTCACTATGATCACTCTCTGGTTAACTCATAGATCACCAATTAAAGTATACAAAAAATTTTTTGGGTTAGATGATTTTATATCAGTATATAGTAAGTATACAAAATATTTTAATATCAACTATTTTGAAAACTATGATAAAGTATACAAAAATTTTTTTAGAGTTAGATAATTTTATATTAGTATATAGTAAGTATACAAAATATTTTGGTGTCAACTATTTCAAAAACCACAATAAATTTTTAAGTTTTTGAGTTTAAGTTTTAAATTTTTAAGTTTTAAATTTTTAAATTTTTAAGTTTTTAAAATTTTAACTTTTTAAATTTTTAAATTTTAGTTCAAGTTTTTGAGTTTTTTAATTTTTAATTTTTTAAGTTTGAGTTTTTAACTTTTTAAATTTTTTTTTTTTTTAAGGCAAGATCTTGGTCTCAGTGCTTTATTAAATTTATAATCTATACAGTGTTACTGCATGAACAACGTAATTTAACTAATTGCATATGAAACTTAGAGCTAAGTTCTAACTATCTATATCTAAAATCTACCTATATAGTTACCTATACAGATTTATCTAAGTATTTATACTCTTTCCAATTTACCCTTGATTTAAATTCTCTGTAGATGATCACAAAATCAGCTCAGATTTAGGGTCTTGTATCACACTCACAATTATCTTTCTACAGTTGCCAAGGCTCTTACTTGCAGTTGTGACTATGTAGTTAAGTTTGTCAATTGATGTTCTGGGTCTCTGCTCCTTGGTGTTTCAGTTTTCTAAACTCACATGATCTCATTTAACCTCTTCTGCTTTTGTAAGGTTCTCTTGGACCCCAGCACCAGTTTCTTATCTTTTTTCTAGACTGTATCTTTGGATTCTTCAGACTACCAAACCAGTTAGCCCAGAAGGGTTGGTCTGCCTGGCTTTAAGTGCTTTATAGCTTTTTTTCGCTTGGTATATGCTTTCAGAGCACAAGTTCTTTTTCTTCGGTGCAACTCCGGTGACCAGGTTGGTAAAACCCAAACCTATGAGGGTCTTGTTGCCCAAATCTTCCAATTTCTGGTTTAGTCTGTTGCCATTCTACAGTACTGTCGAAAGTCCTTACTACCTTTTTACTCGGATCTTGCCAAGCTAATTTTGGGTCTTTTAGTTCTCTCTATCAGTTTTATACATTCTGAAAGTCTTATCATGGGTTTGCACTATCTATACCGGTTTGCATTCCTCTGTGTAACTTAATGTTTCACAAAAGCTTCCAGAATCTTCCAGTACATGAATACATTGGTGTAACCAAAGTTATAAGTATTTTACCAACTAATAGATGGAGATTTGTTACCATAGCACTAGTATTTAAATTTGAAAATATCTCCTGTGGGATTTGAACTCTGTACTTTAGCTAGAAATTACTTGGAGATGCAACAACCCAACTACTTCACTAAGTCGCCACACCCAACTTTTTAAATTTTTGAGTTTTTAAGTTTTTAAATTTTTAATTTTTTGAGTTTTCAAATTTTCAAATTTTAAGTTTTTAGGTTTTAATTTTTTAAATTTTTGAGTTTTTAACTTTTGGGTTTTTAAGTTTAAGTTTTTAAGTTTTTAAGTTTTTAATTAAGTTTTTTAATTTTTAACTTTTTGAGATTTTGAGTTTTAAATTTTTGAGTTTTTGAGTTTTTAAATTTAAATTTTTTTAAGTTTTTAAATTTTAAATTTTTTAAGTTTTTAAATTTTAAATTTTTAAGTTTTTAATTTTTAATTTTTTTGTTTTTGAGTTTTTAACTTTTTAGATTTTTAATTTACTATATTACAGAATATGTAAATTATAGTTTGTAAATTTATATAATATATATTTAATAGAGATAATTTATACATCTCATATACAATGTTACTACATCCTTTGCAAATCATAAATTGGGTGTAACATGAAATCAAAATAAACTGTTTTTTGTTAGTTAGGGTTAGGGTGAGGTAAAGTTAGTGTTAGGGTTAGAGTAAGAGTTTTTTTATAGTAAAATTTTGTAAGGAATTTTTTTTGTTAGAATGCAAAGGGTAGTTTCATATACAAAGTTTTGAGTTATAGATGATTTTTGATAAAATGAATGTTTGTTTTGAATTTTCTAATTGTGCTATGTTTAAATTTGATTGGTCGATCATGTGAGAGGCGATAAATTAGTGCCACTACAGAGTGCGATGAATAAATATACTCTATTTAATATATATAAAAAATTAATACTTGATTAAGATTAAATTTAGAATTGAAATTAGAGATTAGTGGTTAGAATAGAGCTTATTATATACCAAAATTTTCAAGAAATATTTTTTGTTAGAGCTCAAAAAGTAGTTTTATAAATTAAAATTTGAGATATAACAAATTTTTAAAATTTAATTGGCCAATTATCAACAATTATTATAAAACGCATCTATGGTGTTTTAGTACCTATGTATAATATCTTTTAATAAAATTTAGGGTTAGTGTTAGGAAATTAATAATTATTTTTTTTTTATATAATATATTATAAAGCTAATATAAGCCCGATTTTAGTTCTTATGAGGTTTTTTGGGATCCTGAACATTTTTACTTAGAAAACCCGATCCTGTTTACTTAGTATGTTTTTGAGAAACAGGACCTATGGTGTAAAAACACCATAGGTGCGTTTTAGTAAAAGTGATTATCAAAATATAATATATAAATATATTGCAAATTGTGATATCTAATTAATTTTATTTAAATTTTTAATTTTTTGAGTTTTTAAATTTTTGAGTTTTAAGTTTTTAAGTTTTAATTTTTAAGTTTTGAGTTTTTAACTTTTTAGATTTTTTAGTTTTTTGAGTTTTTAAATTTTTGAGTTCTGAGTTTTTAAGTTTTAATTTTTAAGTTTTGAGTTTTTAACTTTTTAGATTTTTTAGTTTTTAGTTTTTTAGTTTTTAATTTTAAGATTTTAGATTTTTAATTTTTAAATTTAAGTTTTTGAGTTTTTAAATTAAATTTTACAGTGCTTTTCAAATTACTGTAATCAGTCATCAATTATCTATTACATGAAAATCTGTAAAATTTCTTTAAATTCATTATATTTAAAAAAATTCTTACTTAAAAATCACAATTTTAAAGATTTTTTGTCAATTCCTGATTCTCTAGCATATCATCTATTAGTGTATGATATTTCATTTTGGTTGACCAAGTAGTCATAAAAACTTTCTAGTATTAATAAATAGAATTATATCAAAAATTATTTTTAAACTTTGATCAAAGTTAGCTTAACACCTATCTAACCAAATTTGATAAACTTTTTTTTATTTAAATTATGATAATTCTATAATTAAAAACAAAAAAAAGTTTATTAAATTTGACCAGAAAAGTATTGGAATGTTTTTGATTTAAAATTTTGTAAAAATTTAAGCATTTATTAAATAGAAATACATTTTAAACTTTGATTAAAAGTATCTATTACCCACCTAATCAAATTGATAAAAATTTTTTTATTTGTATTTTACTAATATCTACAAGTAAAAAAAAAAAGTTCATTAGATTTGGCCAAGTGGTTGTTAAGATATTCAATCAAAATTTGAAAAGACCAAAATGATCTATATTAGATTTTCAGATTCTTATATAATATATAAAATTTGCCAATTATAGTAATTTGAAAAGTACTATAAATTTTTATATTTTCAGATTTTTAAGTTTTTAAGTTTATTTTTTATTTTTAAGCTTTTAAAATTTAAATTTGAGTTTTTAAGTTTTTCTCTATGATTAAGTACATGTTAGATAAACCATATTAGCCTTTTTATTTAGTAAAATAGCTTGTTATATGAACTAGATCAGCTAGTGCTAATTCAGCCAATAGCTTTGTACTTAGTACTATTGGCTTTTTATAGCTATAAAGATCTAATGTGTTTAATTTTTTACTTTAAAGGTATGCATTTTTTGCAAAATAAAAAACATTTACAATGTCTAAAAGTATAATCTTATTATTATTATCACATAGCAATGATATATCTATTTTTGCATTTTGCAGGCTTGTACTATCATTTGCATAGTTTAGAAAATTGTCATAGACCACATTTTGGTAGAATTGGATTATCTGGCAATTGGTAGTATCTTGATATTTGCTAAAATCAGTATTTATAAGAGATAATGCAATAATATATTATCTTAAACATTTGGGATTCTGCTTTGCTTAAATAGAGCTTTTGAATAGTAGTTTGTTTATTATTATTATAATTTTCTTCTTCATTTTTATTGCTACAATTTAGATACTAATAAGAATTTATCTAGTAAATTTTTAACATATCAATAAGAATTTATCTTTACCTTATTCTATTATTAGCAATAATAGCATAGTTGGTACAAATATCTTTTTTTGTATAAAGAACTTTACAAAAACTAGCTATTTTTTTTTAATGGAGTTAAGATCATCTTAACGATATTAATACAATTATTAAAATTGTACTTTATAATAATTTTATAATAATTTTATAAT
>CAJVPY010004577.1:0-12438 GCA_910591965.1 Dentiscutata erythropus | reverse complement strand
TCCTTTTTTTAAATATCTTTTTTAGATCAAAAGATATTGGCCTTTAAACTTTGTGTAGTCTTTAAGTGTCGCGCACTGTAGCTCTTTCTACATCGCACGATATGTAATTTATGACGTCATCATTTTAGCGTAAAAAAAAACCCCCTCATTTTTTTTGCCCTCGCGCTTCCCAAATGACAAAATTATCTGCTCTTTAAGCTTCAATTAACTCTATTTCCAAATAATTTAAATGTCTCCCACGTGAATCTGACGATTTTTTTTGGAAATTGATGCACCAGCCAATTAGACGTAGGTAGGCATGAGATTGATTTTATCACGAAATTGGAAATTTAACACGATAAAATAAGTTCATCATTAAAACTTAAAATTTCCTACTGACAATTTTTTTACATCATGACTTCGGTATCAGTTAATGACCACGAAACACAAATCCTCTATGAACTTCAAGGCATACTTCACGCTGTAGATTCAATGTTAAGTCGCATCTTCATATATAAAGCATTATAAAATTGGATTTATCGAAATTAAATTATTCAAATGTATATTCTATATGACATGATAGAAATCGTACTCTGACCAACGTCATTCAATTAACTTCATCTGGTGGAAAACTTTATGAATCGCAACGAAATGCCAAAATTGGAATAGAAGAATTAAAGAAAATCATAGAATCCAAAAATGAGAATAATGAGAATAATGAATAATGATAACAATAAACAATAGAAGGCAAGTATATATATTGTATATATTTGTTTACTAATCGTCATCTGTGGTATATTTTTTTCTAATTAATAAATTCTATAAATTACTTACTGTTTTAGCTTTAAACCTATTTTTAGACATAAGTTTTTGTTCTTATATCTTAACATTTTATCAAAAGAAAAATAAATTTTCTCTAGCACAACTTATATAAATCATAATATAGGCCTATGCGATGTTATTACCTGATCAGATTGTTTGTAAAGAGCGAAATAATCCTGCAAAAGATACGTGTATCAAAGTAGTGATGCAAATCGAAATCGAAATTAATTGATTAGTTGGTTAGTTGACAACTAATCGACTGAACTTTTTAGATACCAACTAATCGATTAATCGACTAATCGATTAGTTGCAAAGAATCGATTGAAAAATTATTTATTTACCTAATGAATTAGTTGCAACTAATCGATTTATTGATTATTTGACTAGTTACAACTAATCGATTAATCGAAGTCACATAGGGGTGACAAAAATTTGTAAATAATTAATAAATTGAGTTAATAAATGTCTTATGGATGTGCGTTAATAGAGATTAATGTTTTAGTGTATATTATTAATATTTGTTTTAGTGTATATTATTAATATTAATATTATTATTAAATTATTGATGAATTATAAATTATCATAAAGTAAGGTGAACTAATCTAATATTAGAACGGTCAAGAACAGACTAACTTGACGAATGGATATTATAAAAAAAATTTTTTTTCTATTTTTTTTGTTTCTAATTAAACTTTTAGGGTTAATTATAAAATTAGTATTTGTGTATTGAGATAGGATTTATGAATTTTTTTTTTCACTTAATTGTATAAGCTTTAGAATGATCTTAATAATTGAGCTGGGCACCAAAGTCCAGAGTAGTTTTAAAGATACGTTTTAACTGTATAATAAAATAATGTCATTTTCGTTGTATCCCATATTATACAAAGCATGTTCTACAACTTTTACCATTCCATTTGGTCCGCAAACAACAATTTTTCGATGCAAAAAGTTAATTCCAGAGCTTTTATCAAATAAAGGACTAATTTCTCTAGGTGCAAATTCAATTTCATTTTCATTATTTTCATTATCGTTATTTATCGTGTCATCTCCAGGAGTGGTAATTGCTAGTGATGATCGTGAAGTGGATGACTGTAAGTCACCTGTCCGTAACGCTGTAGGAAGAGCATTAAGGTCTATCGATAGTTGAGAATTCTTTTTAGATACTTCTTTTTGTAATGTGAATTTATTATTAGAATCATCATTTATTTCTCTGTCAAGTTGTAAAGAAGTTTTTGAACTTCTCATAGAAGACTGATTTCCATGAAAAGTTTCATTAATTTGTGACAGAGAGGAGACAAAAGATCGCTTTGAATTCTTTTGATCATCTTTGATATTATATATATCATTATATCCGACATAGCGTACGGAACTACTAAGAAAAATATTTCCAACATTTGAAGAACTTTGATATTGTTCAGGTGAATATGAAGTTAATTCACATCCCATTTTAGTTAGCCATTCTGATAATAAGTTCAAATCAATTATACCACTTAAACCTTTCCATTCTTCAGGTGGATTTGAAAGACAATATGTGACAGTAAGTTGTCCACGACTCGTGAGTGCTAAATCTTCGAGCAATATGCCATCAATTATATCTTCAACCGTGTCATTTGCATATAGTAAATTCATCCTTTTATAATGATCAACTTCATTAATTTGCTTTGATGATTGTTCTAAATGATACTTTATTAACTAACATACAATAATTACAATAATTATATTAATTGAATTATAAAAAAAATTTTTTTATTAACATGCATATTATTAGAATAATTTTTAACTACCTGCAACATTGGTGTTACGCCAGTACCTCCTAAATGCATATAAGCAAAAAAATTAATTATGGTTTATTTAAGACGGAATGAAGGAATGAAAAAAGTTTACCAGCAATCATGTATAATTCATTCCAACATCCATCAAGGCCATTCGGATTTAATAAGGAACCTTTTACAGCAAATGGTAATATTCTAGTATAAGGAGATAATTTGACATCAAATGGACCACGGACTAAAATTTCATATCCTAACAGTTGTTTATTCTGAAATATCATAAGGAAATGTCAAAAAAAAAAGTTTTTTTTTTTAAAAAAAAGTAATTTAAATATATACATACCAAATGCCGAGATAAAAGTCCATTCGGATAAATCTTAACGTAAATCGAAAATGATTTCGAAAATTTGCCTTCCAATGGACAATATTTTCTTGTCACCATCTGACCTTTTACTTTGGCAAATAATTCAACGTAATTTCCTGGATAAAATCTCATATTATCATCATTACTATGTTGATAAATTTTAGTGAAAGTAAATCTCATCACAGGAATTTTATCATTTACATTAACCATCGCTTTACTAGTAAGCTTATAACGGTAAAATTTGATATGCTCCATATTAGAAGGTAATTCATCGTCATCACTAGATAATGAATTGATTTGACTATCAATGGATGTTGCCATAGAAAATCTATCTGTTACATAATCTTTTTCAATTCCTTCAATTTTAGCTATAACCATCGAAGCCATCGTTTGAGTTGCAAACCTGCTATGAGTATGTTGTGCAATAGGAGCTTTTAAATAATATTTTGAATTAAGAATATCAATGAAAGTAGCAAATGTGTTCTTTTTTTGAGGAGTATATTTCCCTTGAAGATGATAAATATATTTAAATATCATGGAATTTTTCTTGGAAGGTTCTTCGGTTAATAATAAAGGTGTCTCTGGTGTATCAAATTCTTCAGTGATTGAAATATCTTGATGCATATTGTAAAAATCTGTAGGTGGAAAATGCGTGTTATAGTTTTTTTTTTTGTATAGTTAAATAAAAATATATTAATACTGTAATCTTTGAAATTTACCGTTGGTAATATCAGACCCAACAACCTAATAGTTTATAAGTTATTATTATTATTATGTGTGAAAACAATAATTATAATTCGCTTCGCGTATTGTGACAATTGAACATTACAAACCCTTTTAATTATATGGCCTCCACCTATTAAATTTGTTAAATTCAATTGTTTAAATAAATTAAATAAATTTATCATTTTTCTTAGATAATTAAATAAAAAAAAAATTTTTTTCTAACCTGGATGAGAATCAATCCATTTGTGAACATCAATTACATGTCCATCACAAACAACAAGATTAGCCTAAATAATACCCATTTTATAAATTAATAATAAATTTTTTTGAATTAGAATAAATTAATTAAAACTTACACCACTATGAACACGTTGATTAAATTCTTTCCAGGTAAACTTTGGCAATTTGTCATAATCTTCAATGCTAATATGAGTGTGTATCATAGTTTTTTTATCATTTATAGTTTCATCTTTGGAACAGGACCGGTTAAAATTTATATCATAATTCCATTTGAGTTCAAAATATACGAAACAAGCGATGATAATAGATATCCAGCAAAAGAAGCCTATTTGTAACGGTGACATATCACTATTAAATAATATGATTAAGAAAATACATAAAATTATATGAGAAAATTGGTCAGAAAAGAATTTTTTACTTTTGCTATAAAGCAATAAAAAAATAGAGTTCTTTCGAACATTACTTGTTCACTAATTATTACCCGAAAAAATTAGCTTGCAAAAGAAATAACCACATAATAAATCGACTATCAAAGAGAATTAAATCATGCTTTTGTAACAGTAAGGCGTAGCAGTCACGGAGAAAGTCATATTTCTTTTTAATTCACATTTGTTTTTCATACACGAAATTATAGTTTAATTTCTTGATGCTGACCCAAATTAATTTACCACAAGTACATACAATTGCCCATCACTATTTGTTATTTACTTCTCTTATGCCTTTTATACAGTACTTGATGCTATATAGAAACTTAAATTCTAGAACTTATTATACTTACTAATCGTAAGTTTTTTTGTAAGCATCCATTCCTGAATATACATATGTCAATATATAGAAATGAATAAATCTGATTATGTATGCATATTAATTGCTTACCTAGATATATATTAACCCTGTTTTTTTTACATTAATTAATTGAATAAAAATGTATAGTGTTAATAAATATATATGTCTGATGGCTTATTTGATGAAATGCATTCCTTATTCCCTTACATACTGTATATGGAAAATAGCCAAACAAATAAAGTCATATACTGTATGTATAACATATATCATATGATTCTTATATAATTCAATAAACCAAAACTTGTCATACATTAAATAAATTTTCTTTTCTTTGAAAAATAGAATGCATTAAATCAAATAATCACTATTAAACTTTGATTATTACCATGATAACAATATTAGTGTAACTCCCGAAAATTTATGAACCCGTTTTATAAATCTTGGATAACCCTAATATAAATTAGTAATTTAAGTTAGTGCATAATAATAAGTATGTACCGGTATGTACTTATTCAAAATACCTTGTTAATTGATACTAGAGCTTTTTGTCCCCATGTAATTAATAGACCAGAGCCTAGAAAAAAAAAGATTAACATCTAGGATTTCATAATTATAAAATAAACTTTTATTTATTACTTATTATGGCGTATGACAAAGTAAAAACTGTTAAAGCAACCCTGAATTTGTAAACAGTATTTAACAAATAATTTTGGGTTAGAGCAAAATAAAAGAAAAATACAAAATAAAAAATACCAATAGTGTGCATTAACATGGTTTACAAAGGTAGCAATGGATAGACACCCAAAAGCCGAGATAGAAATACCACCCGTAATCTGTAAAAATCGGTGGGCTTTAAGATGCAGAGGATGATTCTATTTGAATAAAAAAGATTTTATTTTAGTGTTATAATATTTAATATGAAAATGAAAATTGTTGATATAATACTTACTTTGTAGTATCGAACAATGAAAACTGAAAGCGGAAATAGGATGCTAAATAATATTAAACATTAAATACGTAGTATTATAACTTTTTTTTTGACACTATATTTTTTCATACCACCAAGTAACAAACATTCCACAGGCATGAGCAATTCGAACAATTCGGCCACTACCAACCCAATCCAAACTCTTCCAATCAATACCCACTATATTATAAAATAGGCTTTAGAAACCATTCAAAAACATATATGGATTTTAGAAAATTTATTTTAAAAAATAGAATTACATACTTGCAATTAATTTTATTAAATGTTTTTTCTTTCCCAAAAGATAGATAGCAGTGCCATGAATAATACTATATATTGGTAAATTGGTATACTGATTAACATAGCATTTTGACGAGCAAAGATATTTGCATTCGTTTTTAGATATATAGTATATTTCGCATGCACTGTACATCAAAAAGTTTAAAATTAAACTTTTTTATTTTTTGAAATTGGATCGGTCAAATGTATGTGCCTTATTAGGACAATTTTTATAAAAAAGAAAAGACACTTAAAATGGAAAAAAACTACGAAATCATGCAAAAATCAAGAGTAATTATCATTATCATTTAATGACAAAAATTATCATTATAATTTAATGCCAAAAATTATCATTTATTCTTATTTATGTTTCAAAATTGTGATTGGTTAATATTAAGGTGCCATGTCGCCATAGTACCAGTCTTTAGCAGTGCCTTTAGTTGAATCTTTATCTTCAACAATATTTTCGATCGCTGGAAGTAAATCCTGTAAATTTTCATCATCTTTAAGATTTTTTACATAGTCTTTAAGTTCATAAATGGAAGCTTCATAATATCTAAATATTTTAAATTACATGTTAGCATAGAGATAATATTTGCAATACAAATAAATTAATTAATTACAAAATTTCCGGAAACCAATTTTTTTTTCTTCTTTGATAGGGCAACATCAAAAAAAGTTCGATTTCAGCTATTATCTAACAATAATAATATTTATTTATAACAATTTCTTTAAATTATAATTTAAATTAATAAACATCTAGGCATCTCCCACCGGGACATATGTCTCACACGGGAGATATATTTCTCCAACCAATAGCGAGCCGTGCTTTTCGTGTAACGTAACACGATCGAGAAAGACGTCCGTTTTAACAAAAAAGTTTCCTTGAGCGATTTTGACATCATCCCTAGCACTTAACCCCAACCTAAATGAGCATAAAAAATTTCGGTCCATGGGAGATGCCTATAATTTCCCTAATTTAAATTATAATTAGGATATTTTGATTGAAATTTTTACCTCTCCTCTTAGTTGAAAAAAAGATTCTTCATTATATGTTGCATGAATAGCATTTCCAAGTAACGAAATAAACAGGTTCAATAAATAAATAGTTGTAAAAAATGAAAATACAACTAATAAAAATGCCAAAGTCCAATTATTTTTTAAAACCCATGAAGAAATTGCACTCGTATCACCTAAAAAATAAAATAATAATAAATAATCCTTTTTTTTTTTTGACATATAAATTATATATTTTGTTCAAATTATTATTATTAAAATTATTATTCATACCTGTTAGCATAAAATATACTGCTAAAAGAGAAGTACTAAACCATGCAAATAGATTTGTATTATCATTAGGTGTTTGAACAAGTGAAGAATTTTCAAAAGTATTATTAGATGAAATAAATTTATAAGTTGGAACAAGATTCCAAGGATTATTAATATCATCAGTATTATTTGGTTGATCATAAGAAATTTTGCTAGTAGGTCTTAACAATATATGTAAAGAATGAGCAAAGGCAAAAACCATAACACCTAAAACAACAAGAAATGAAAAGATTTGTTGTGCTACATCTATTATAATTGCAAAATATGTTCCAAAATATTCTAAAGCACGAAAAAATAATAAAAATTTAATTTCAAGTAAAAAAGTAGAAATAGTTATAATCCATACTACTGGTGTTTCGTCATATAACCATAAAAATGAAGTTGTCATTGGAAAAAATATTGCTGCAAGATCTATAATACAATTAAATTATAATTTTTTTTTTTTTAATAATCATATATATATAATATTGTATAAAATCAAATTATTTATAGGTTATTTATAAGTTAAATATATACCAATCCAATTCCAAGGGCTAGTAATATAGTGTATTGGATTATGAATACACTGATGAGCCTCAAAAATTAAATGAATCAATCCAAAAAAAAATAGTAGCTTCTAAAAGAATCACTTGATAATGCCAAGAAATATCATCTGAAATTGTTGCAACTGTTAAAAAACAACTCATAAAAATTAAATGCATTGCCCAAATTATAAAATAATAGCGTCTTCCATAAGTTTTCCACTTGAAGTTAATAAGAGCTTGAATATTCCACCATTTATAATAATCTGATTCAAGTGAAATAAAGTCATTATTACGTACATAAAACATTTCAAGATAAGAATATTCTTGAGAGTACGTAGCAAAATTCAATAAAGGAAACATCAATTTTACAGTTTTTTGCCGACGAATAGTAAAATAAGCAAGTAAGGAGTTACTAAAACTGTATAAATTTTATAATCCTTCTCTTTTAAAATGGTCCATTTTTCAGAAATCCAGAAAGATAAGTAATCAAATAATGAAGTAACAGATGATCATAAATTCCACAATGTTGAAGATGAGGTGAAGAAGAATTTCTATCTATAGCTTTATTATAATTATCGGGAACTAATAAATTAATTCTAGATAAAAATTTCTCAGTAACTTCTAAATCTTCGTTGTATTTTTCTAATGTTACTAGTGTCAAAGCAATTTGACTTATAAAGAACATAAAATTATAAATATCGCCATTCCTAAATTTTATCAAATCATATTCGAAACATTTATCAAATAATTTCTCAGTTTTCATTGTTTTGTTTCCTTGAATTAATTGATCAAATATATCTTTTCCATATAATTTTGCTGCCAATTCGTCGTTTAAAATATAATCTACATAATCTATCAATTCAATTTTTAATTTATCAGCATTTTCAATAAGAGAATTAAAGGAAGTAAGAAGTTTCTCCATTAATTGTTGGGCAGTTCCTGCTTCTATCTTAGACTTATCCTTCCAAAAATAGATTAAACTAGGTGTTTCTTCTTCAAAATTTACTGTATAAATCCGTATGCAATCCGAGAAAATAAATATAATATCTCTATTTTCAAGCACTTTGCTTTCTAAAATATAACCTTTTCCATTATCATCAGGTGCCCAAGCCTCTATTTCACGAGTTTGAATCTCATTATTACTGGCTTTTAAAGTTGTTGTATGATAATTTTCCCAATCATTATCAGGGAGTATATTTATAATCCAGGTGTATGACTCTCCATAAGGTAAACTTTTTGGTTCTTTTGAATTCTCGTAACTCTGAATTAAATTTTGATCTGACTTAAACTTCTCCAAAGTAGTCTGTATAAATTGCTTAATTTCTTTTACGTTGAAAAACGTGTTGTCCACATGATATTCTTTGCATTGTAAATAATTTTCCAAATTTCATTAAGTGATAATCTTTGAATTGACAAATTATTATTCTCAATTTTTATAATAAAATCAGAAATAATATTAATCTGATAGTCTTTATAATTATTATATGTTGGAAAATAAAGATCACATAAATCACAAGTATTTGGAGAATGAACGCTAAGTGTGTAAGGATTTAGTATATAAGAGTTATAACTCTTGTAATTATGTTGCGGGCCAGTGAAAAACAGTTGTTCTTCTTCTCTTGATCCAATGAAACAAAAGTTATGCAATGTCTCTTTAAATGAATCTGAATTATTCAGTAAAATTAATACAATGGTAGTTCTTTATATTTCTGTATTTGTAGATAACTATTTTATACGTAAAATACTCACGATTTGCTATCATTACACCAGATTCTGTTGAATAAACGTTGATCAATGTTTCAAAATTGTTTGTATAACCAGCTACTGCCAACATTGTGTTATCACTATTCATTTTCATTTCGAATTCGGAGTTTAAATTTCAATTTAATAAATATTGCGTCTCAAGCTCCCGATTTTCCAAATTAAATTGCATAATTACAAAGGGTATTTTAAAAACCAATAACAATTTTCCATTTTTTGAGATAAAGGATCTATAAAAACTACGATATTTTTTGAGTTCAATGCTATTCTTGCATGTCCATTGTTGTTTATCATTAGATTTTGATTTTGAAAAGATATAGGCCCGATAAACTGGATGCTGTTTGACGATTACTAGTTCCTCATTTTCGAGAAAAGTAATATCAGTATATCTTTTTAATTCTTGTGCATTTAATACTTGTTTTAATTTAGTTGTAATGTCAATAACGATGGTTGCTATTAAAAATAAATTTGTTAATAATTTAAATATATACAATATATTATCATTATTATTTTAAATTATTACTGAATTAATTTTAACTAACCAAAATGACGATCCTGTCTACTTAAGCTTAGTATGATATGTTTACTATTTGAGACACCTTTTAATTCAAATTTCATAAATTTAAGCGATTTTTCCACAATTTTTTTGAAATCTTCAGTGGTTATTGAATCATCAGATTCAAGTTTGAGTTCTTTTGTGATGTTCCATCCAACAATTGAACAATCTTCGTCACTCCAGGACACAACGTATTGCATATTTGGTGAAAAAACATAATTGTTTATTTTATTTCCTCTGTGTAGAACATTGATCACATCGATTCGCTGTTCTCCAGATCTTGATGAACCCATTTTAGACGCGTAAGAATAATAAATCGAATGAACAATAATTCATATTTGAAAGATATAAAAATTCAAGATGAAAATTTGTAGTTTTGAACTTATTATTCAATATTTGAAAACTTTTAGCCAGCCTTCAAAAACAATCATGCGTGTTTATTTGATATGATAATCACTTTTGACAAATATTGATATGGTTAATAACCGTATTTATATATTAACGTTAAGCCATGCTTTCAAAATTATTTGACACATTATTCTTTGAAAATTGTTATTCATCCATGTTAAAAAAAAAATCATTTAACTAATTATTAATTTTGTGGTATTAAATAAAGTGTAACATATTTACAGTATAAAATTTTGTAATTTTATAGAGAGTGTATAAGTAGCAAATAAGAGGTACTAATTGTAATACTCAATTTCTTTCAACTATAATTTTATGCTTAAGAAAGGTGTATATCATTACTAAATTTTATCGCATAACTTAACTTTATATGACAAATACTGTATATAGCCAAAACTTACATATTAACTTTATTTTCAACACGTACTTGATGTAGCCTTATCCTATTCTTCCTATGCTTTATGTTATAAATAATTAGCTCAACATGACACACAGATTGAACAAATAAAAATAAAGTTCCTATAAAAACGTTTCATGTGGAATTTTACTATAAATCTTTTTAGACACATTTTAGTACCAATATAACACTTTTTTATTTGAAATTTATTTTTTATTGCATAGCTAGAGAATGTAAACATTTGTCTAAAGTTGTTAGGTGAAATTATTTTTATAAAATGAAGACGATAAAACCTAACCACCTGAAAGACATTGATGAAGACGAAAGAAACCCAGACAAAAATGAAGTCTGACAGGAAAAAAATTTTTGCAAGAACAAAGCCCTGGTAAAAGGCCTAGTATTGTTGTAAACTAAGCCATTATTCTTTGTAACTCCTAAAATTTTATGTATATTGTAGCTGTATCAGGAACTTTTTTAGTAAAACAAAGTGTATCGGATATACCTAATCGAATTTAATGGAGCAATAACATCATTAGTTAGCGATGTGTTATGGCTTATGCTGTAATTATTTACTATATATAAATAAATTATAACAGATACAGTATATTAATGGGGTGTCTAATATCATAATTAATCAAAACTATTGTAAATCCACTAAGTGCAGATTTTTGATGTTATACAAATGTCAATTCATACTAATCTACAAATTCGGCAATTCAATTGGTCTAAGATCATATGATAGCTATAATACAAATAGTATTGGTAAAGTGAGGCTTTATTAGATGTTTAGACTCACTGGCTTGATAGTTTTCATTCAAATTTTTATTTATAATAATTGTAGCAATATAAACAAAATTACAGAAAAAATTTTTACATTAATATGCAAGAAAAATTATTAAATCATTTTACATAAATTTTTTTTTAATTTATATATAAATTTGCTCTTTGATACTCCAAATGATCTATTATATATTGATTGATTGACCTTATATAGTTTTGATTAATTATAATATTAGACGCCCCAGTATATTAAAGTGATTTGAATTACAATTCGTTTAACATTTTCACTTCTTCACTTTCAAGGGTTCCTATCCATTACTAAGTGCATAGTGATGGATTTCTTTGCCTTCTTCACGTGACTTAGTATTAATTGTTGTTCTGCTTTGACCCAATTAACAGAATTCCTACAGGGAGATCCCCAAAATCCCGGGTCGGAAGCTTCAAAACTCTGGTTGGAAGGGCCGGAGTTGATCGATTTTGCCCCAAGATCACTAAGAATTTTACTAACGAAACAATAGTCGTTCATTAAGTGAAAAGTGCCCAGCTGATAATTTCACTATAGCCTATAGCCCCCACTAACCCTAACCCAGCTCTAACCCCGACCCTAACAATGACCCTAACCATGACGCATTCTGGCTATTACGACCTGAAAATTTGGGGATCTCCCTGTAGAAAATAATTACAGCTATTTTCATTATTCCTGGGACACCTATAAAAAAACTTGCCGAAAAATTTTTCGGCTGGTAATTTTTTC
>CAJVPY010004576.1:0-12440 GCA_910591965.1 Dentiscutata erythropus | reverse complement strand
ATTTATAACCCTTCACGTTTACTATTGGAGCTAAATCGAATCGCTTCTCCGCAATTGCTCTCCCAACAATAGTAACAGTAGAATCAACACTATTATAGTTTGAAAAGAACCCCAAGCTTGCAGATTTATTATTGAGAAATAATGGTAAGCAAACTTTAATTAAACGCATTACACAGGTCGAATCGGGTTCAATCAGCATCACGTAATCCCGATATGAACCTGGTTTGAAACAAATATTTTGCACAAACAGGAAACTTTTAAGATACAAATTGGGTTCATATAGGCGTTCAATGCATCGATAGTTTTATAGGTAAATCGATAAACCCTTAAGGCAAGCTTTATTGATTTACCTATAAAGCTATCGTGCATTCCGATATGCATTGAACGCCTATATGAACCCAATTTGTATCTTAAAAGTTTCCTGTTTGTGCAAAATATCTGTTTCAAACCAGGTTCATATCGGGATTACGTGATGCTGATTGGAGCCCGATTTGCCTTCATTTAGGCGATCAAAAAAAATATATATTAAAAAGTACTTATTGAGATTCAGTTAACAAATCGTAGTTTTGGTTAAATTATCAATCTATTGATTAGTTAGTTTCTAAACCCACAAAATGAATTCTCTATGCAAATTGATGATCAAATTTGTAGATCGCTGCATACTGTCACGAGAATTTTTGTTAACACTTAACGTTGCATTGTGGGAATAGATTATTACTATATTTCTCTGATTAACAATGTATTATAACTAAATCGGGTGTAGAATAGGAATACTGCAATATATAAATGTAGTCCTTTATTAATAAAGTGGGAGGATAGTTAGATAAGTTGTTAGTTAAGTAGATAGGTATCGTTGTAGTAAAAGAATGGGAGATTGAATACACGAATCATTATAATGATTATACTCTCCTTGATTTCCAACTATCATTAAACCTGAATCTCTTAATAAAACATTCGTTCCACAAAGCCTATATAACGCTCAAAGCCAATCCGCACAAACTCATTCATCGCCCTCCAAATCTGGGCGTTACAATACTCATACAATCACCTGATTGTTGCATAATTGCAAATGATTGTAAAGTGTGCTTTTTGGCCTAAGGTTCAATATTAATATATTAGTTTTCTAAAATCTGTCAGCCATATATATGCTCACTAAAAAATCTGTATAATCGCGCAACCGGACAACAATCGAGTGATTGTTCAAGTGAACGTATTAGCGTGCGACCGCAATAATTAATCGGTGTATAGCATGTCAATCGATGCCTATAAAAAAATTAAAACATATTCAGGCTTTGTACAAATTATTATTTGCAAAAATGGGCATTTTTCGTAATAAGAACCTATATAAAGCTTTTTAAATTCGTGAAAATTTCTAATAATTCCTGGTTATGATTTTATGCCCAATATTGGTGTTATCCGGCAATTTATGATCATGATTGGTAAGGAGTCGCTCGCTGTGTTTTAATTTTGAATATTGGAATAAACATAATTACATAGTAACACATGAAAAAAAACAACAAGAAATTTTTTCATGATCATATGAGTTTGCCGGATAAATATATATATATAACCAGGAATCGGAAATATTTAGGAAATTTAGAAATATTCAGGAATTTAAAAGGGTTTATATAGATTCTTATTATGAAAAATGCCGAATATGGTTTTTTTTTTTTTTTTTATAGGGAAGCACTTGCTTATTTGCACTATAATTTGTTGCTATTATTATAAAAATATTTCTAATTTAGTATTTAATCTTATTTTATACTTCTATATATTATTAATTTGTAAAAAAAAGATAAGTTTTTTTAGTATTATATTAAAAAAGGCCTATAGTTATACAAAGTTTGTAAATCTTGTTTTGCATCTTTATATATTTTTGATTATAAAAAAAATTTTTTTCTAGTTCTAAGGTAGATATGGGTATTATGACGCAATTAAATATGCCAATACGAAAACTTTATTATTGTCAAATTTTACCAAAGTAGGTTTATTTTAACTTGAATTAAGTTTTTTTTTGTTTAAAAAACAATTTTTTTGAATTTAATTAAAATTAACCTCTGGTAAAATTCACTGGCCTAAGAATTTTTAGGGTTAGGGTACGGGTATTAAGAATTATTTTTTTTATATAAAATAATGTAGAGGTCCTGATCTCAGTTCTTGTGAGGCTTTTGGAAGTTCTGAACATTTTTACTTAGAATATTTGATCCCATTTACTTAGTATGTTTTTGAGATACAGCATCTCTGGTAAATTTCACCAGAGGTGATAGTTAAATTTTCTAATTTTTTTTATTAAAAAAAAAATTTTGTCTAAGTACAGAAATTTGCACTAGAAATTGAGATTGTCAAAGTAATAACCAAAAATTGCACAAGACAGATAATTAGATAGTACTGATTTTTTTTACACACATTTTTTTTAAATCTGTTTTTTTATTTTAATACATTGTTGTTTTATATTTAGAATAAATGTTTATGTTGCCCTTGTAACATGATCTTTTTGTCACAGGTAATGTGCAATATATAAACAATGATCATTCATGCCAATCATTGTTTTTTTCTTTTTTATTTTATTTTATGTATTCTATGTACGTGTTATACTAATCTTTTTTTTTTCTTTTAGGTTCATAGGTAACGAGTCACATTGTTGGAGTTGTCGTTTCTTTACTGTTTGTCGTTGTTGGAGCTGTCGTCGTTGGTGTCGCTATTGCTGGTGCTGCAATGTTGCCACATTCATGGTTGTCTTTATTTTCTCATGTGTACATGTTGAACTAACCTCTCTTTTTTTTTTAGATATTAAGTCTTCGTTTGTTAGTCGTATTCTCTGGAACCACCATTGTTAGTTGTCTTTTCTGGAGCCGTCGTTATTGGTGCATTGTTGCCGGTGTCACTATTGGTGTGATTTCACGTTTGATAATGAGGTTTGAGTTTTGCTATTGGTGTGATTTTGTGTTCGTTAATGAGGTTTCGACCTTTTGATGTTGTGTCATTTGCTTCTCTAGGCGTCGTGTCTATGTTATCTCTTTCAACTTATTGTTTTGAAGTTTTCATTTGTGATTCTGTTGTTTCGGTATCAACGGTGATGTTGCAATATCGCCATGTTCGTGGGTGGGATTTCGTCTCTTTCTTTTCTTGTATATACATGTTGAACTAACCTCTCTTTTTTTATGTATTGAGTCTTCATTGTTAGTTGTATTCTCTGAAACCGTTGTTGTTAGTCATCTTTTCCGGTGTCGTCGTTACTGGTGCGTTGTTGCTGGTGTGATTTCACGTTCAATAATGAGATTTGACTTTTGCTATTGGTGTGATTTCGCATTCGTTAATGGGTTTGACCCTTTGATATTGTGTTATTTGTTCTCTAGATGTCATGCTTATATTGTCTCTTCTAGCTTATTGTTTCTTCAAAGTTTTCATTTGTGATTCCGTTGCTTCGGTGTTATCAGTATTAAAGCCTCCGTTGGTACGATTTTGTCTTCTTTGGTGTCGTTTTGTTATAGTCATGGTTCCGTAATCTGTGTGTTATTTTCAGCACATGCTAGATTTCACTTTATTTAGCTTTAAAGTAGTTTTTTTTGATAAAGCCGTAGTTTTACGAATCATTATTAGTTTCACCGTGTGTCATGTTGGTGGGTTACGATCATTTGTTACGCAATGATATTTTGATAGTTGAGATTAGTTAATGGTTAGGGTTAGGTAGGGTTAGTTAGTTAGAGGTTAGGGTTAGTAGGGTTGGTTAGTTAGCAGTTAGGGTTAGTAGGGTTAGTTAGTTAGTGGTTAGAGTTAGGAGGTGATTAGGATAAATATGTAAAAAATATTTAATTAATTAAAATTCATATAATAAAATTTAAATATACTTATGTTTTAATTGGCTGATTATTGTTATGTGACCCGTGACAAAAATGTCATGTAACGGGGGGCAACAAATAAATTTATCCTTATATTTATACATTCTCTTTCTTCTTTTTTTTGTTTCTTTTTATTGGCTACTTTTTCTGTTCCTTTTTTCACTTCCCTTAATAATTACAATAACTCTTCATTAGTAAGAAGCCAAAAAAAAAGATATAATTATTTGTTTTTTTCTTGGCTATTCTTTTTCAGGCTGTCTTTCATCTGCTTTCAGTTTTTCAATTCAATTTGAATAATAGATACAAAAAGCACCAGCTATAAAGAACTGGTACTAAAATTTTTACAGAGTCCTAATTTTAATTCCAGATATTCAACTCTATTATTAAGTGAATCTATCTCTAACTATAATTCTTTATTTATAAAATTTAGATTAAGGTAACTTAAAAAGCTAGATGAAGAAGAGGTTAGTACAACAAGTAGATAAGTAAGTTGTTTAAAGCTCTGTATATTAAATCTATATATTGGCAATAAAGGCTCTAGATAGCTAGAATCAATAGCAGTAGTATAAAAGAACTATATTTTTATTGTTTTGAAAAGATTGCATATTGCAGTAAGTAAATGTCTTAATATAAACTGCTTTAAAATTTTAGTAAATATATATTTTGTACCTAATTTTTTATCGCTATTAGTATATTACTTGTCATATTTGCTACTATATACTTTTTTGAGATAAGTGAAAAATAATTCAGCAGATTGTAGAATATAAGTAGTATGTGATAGAAGAATATAAAGCATAATTTTATTTATATAATAGAAATTAACACAAGTGTAATTATATGGCTCTTGTATCTGTTAAAAATAAGCAAAACAAAGTAAGTAAAAGAAATAGATTTAACAAAATGCTTTATATATTTTTTAAATAAGTATTTTTATATATATCTTGTATTAGTAAAGCTATAACAGTACTAGCAAAAACACTATTCAAAAGGCCTATTATCTGTTTGCTCTAGTATATTACCAATAGTATTATATATATTTTAGTAGCTAATATAGTTGGACATATAAAGATGTATTTATAATTACTGCTATAAAAAATATAATAAATTTGATATTTTTCTTTTTTGAAATTATTTTTTGAAATTAAGATTTAATGACAAAACCTATCTTATACAAATAAAGAATAATATATATTTTCTATAATGATTTAGTCATATATGTTTAGAAAAAAACCAAAAAAAAGAGTATAAAAAAAATAAAAAAAAATAAAAAATCATGTTTTGTCTATGTTTTAGATCTAATTAGTAGTAAGTAAATATTTATTAATAATCTTTTTAAATTTGTTAAAATAGGTATTAATTATAATAAGGTTTACTTTTTAAGCATTTATTTTATTTAAGTCTTGCAGAATACAAAATAAAAGTTTAAAATTATCTCTTAGAAATTATTTTAACTATAATTGTCTAAACTACTTTCATTAAAAAGATATAGCTATAAATAATTTCTAATATATAAAAATTTATATTGGATGTTAATAATCCAAAATCTAATCTTTGCATATTCAAGCAATAGTTAACCAATTGCTTTTATTTATAGTCAGTTAAAACATTGTTAGAGCTAATACAATTAAGAGGGCCACTTTTCAAAATAGTATATCTAAAAGTTAATTAAAGCTTCAAAATATCTATAGATAGATAAGGTTTTTTAAAAATCTTAACAAATTAGAAAGCTAATAATTATCAGGTAATTTTCTAGAGGGGGTTAAAAATTTGGAATTTTATATATAAAAACTGATTAATTATATATTAAAACTAGAAGATTAAGCCTCTAATGAAAAAATAAGATAATAAATAATACTGCTCTTACTAAAAATAATAAAATCTGTGTAAAAATAGTTAAAAATATACACTTTTTTAAAAACTTTTATATGAACAACAAGCAAACTAAAATCTTAACTTTTTTATATATTTTGGATTCTGTTAATTCTAGAATATCAAAATTTTGTGCTATACTTCTTTTACTTAAGAGCTTAGAGTTATTTAAGAAGTTTTTATAAATTTAAAAGCTTCTTTAATTATACTATTTTGAGTAGCTTTATCTTTTTATACACTATAATTTTGAATTATTTTTTTTGTATAAATTTAAATTTTAATATATTAATAAAAGAGCATTATTTTAGAAGATTATTTTTATACACTAATTTATTAACTATATCTCCCTGCAAATTTACTTTTTTTTAAACTTTGAGCAAATATATCTTGGTAACTACTAGGCCAAATTTGCAAATATTTTTTCTTTGAATTCTATAAGCTTATAGAATTCAAACAAAAAAAGTTCATTGAATTTGGTCTAGTAGTTGCTAAGATATCATTGCTTAAAGTTTAAAAAAATCAAAATATCTATCAAAACAAACTATACAAAATTTTTTTTAACTTTGAGCAAAGATATCTTTGTAACTACTAGGCCAAATTCAATAAATTTTTTTTATTTAAATTTTACGAATCTGTAGAATGCAAATAAAAAAACTTTATTGAAATTGACTTAGTAGTTGTTGTAATATTTTCACTCAAATTTTTAAAAAACCCCAAAATGTATATCAAAACAAAAGCTGCATCAAAATTTTCTTAAACTTTGAGCAAGAATATTCGACAATTACCAAGTTAATTTTGATGTTTTTTTATTTAAATTCTATGAATCTGTAAAATACAAATAAAAAATTTCATCAAAATTGGCTTGGTAGTTGTCAAGATATCTTCGTTCAAAGTTTAAAAAAAAACTCAAAATGTATATCTAGGGTTCCTCAAAGTCAAATCAAATCAAATATTAGGCATATTTGAATTTGATCAAATCGAATAAGCTCTTGATTTGAATTTGATTTGATCAAATCAAATTCAAATCAAATCAAATTTATTTGTAATTTTTATTAAATATTTTCGAATCGAATCGAATATTTTGTCTATTTGAATTTGATTTGAAAATTCTGTATTTGAATTTGATTTGAGATCAAATATTTGATCAAATCAAATCAAATCAAATCAAATTGCGAAACCCTATGTATATCAAAACAAAAGCTACACTAAACTTTTTCTCAAACTTTGCACAAAGATATCTCCAAGCCAAAATTGATGGATTTTTTTTATTTGTATTCTACAAATTCATAAAATTTAAATAAAAAAAATTCATTGAAATTGACTTGGTAGTTGTTAAGAAATTTTGGTACAGCTTTTGTTTTGATATATATTTTGAAAGTATTTTAAAACTTTGAGCAAAGATATTATATTATGGCAAGTAACAAGCCAATTTTGATGAAGGTTTTTTTATTTGCATTTTATAGATTCATAGAATTCAAATAAAAAAGAATTTATCGAATTTGGCCTAGTAGTTGCAAAAATACTGTATCTTTGCTCAAAGTTTAAAAAAAAATTGTACAGTTTGTTTTGATAGATGTTTTGATTTTTTTCAAACTTTAAGCAATGATATCTTAGCAACTAGTGGATCAAATTCAATGAGTTTTTTTTTGTTTGAATTCTACAAATCTATAAAATTCAAAAAAAAAAAAATCATCGAATTTGGCCTAGTAGTTGCTGAGATATTATTGCTCAAAGTTTGAAAAAAGTTAAATCTGTGGAAAGATATAGTTAATAAATTAAGGGGTATAAAAAATAATTTTTTTATTTTATAGTGACAGGTTACCATGATGACCTTATATGAATAGCCAATCAAAATTGAGCATGTGAATATATAATAAGTTGCTTACTATTGACCAATTAAAATTAGCTAAAAATTTTATAAATTTTATAATAAAAAATAATGAAAATATAAAAAAAAATTGTATTAATTCTAAAATATAATTGGCTACTATATATAAGGTAGTACTCTGCAAAATCAAACAAAAACTCGATTATTGAGTTCTTGAATCTAATATTATGCTTCAATTATAAAATCTATGTTTACTCTAATCTGACTTTAAACTTCATGTTAGTTATCATGAAGTCTAAAGTAAGATCGAATTCCTGTTAAATATATATATATAATAAAAACAAAACTTGTATTTAATGCACAATATTGTAAATTGATAGATTCAAAAACTCGATAATTGAGTTTTTGTTTGATTTTGCTAAGTACTAGTAGACATTACCTTCATTAAAAATCAGTACTTTAAACAAAAAGTCAAAAAGTTGTTAATCGAGAACGTAAATCTTAACTTACAAAAAAGAATCAAAAACTAGTATTTTTTATAGATGGATCTTTGATACGCCCAAACAATGAATCTATGTATATCGATTTAATGGGAGCAGGGTGGATACAAACATATATAGAACAACCTGAAGCAGAAGTCACCAGAGGTAGGGTAAGGGTAAAAAAATGGCTTTCATCATCGAGACCTAAACTAGCAGCGATCTGGTGTGCATTATTAACAACATGCTCAGGAAGTATAGTTGAGATTAATACAGACAGTATGGTTGCAATATATAGTATCCAGAAAGTATTAGAAAATAGAAGCTTTAGAGTATCGAGTAAACTAAAGAATTACTTAATCGTAGATAAGATAGTGGAGACAATTCAGTTTAAAGAGCTCAAAATAATACTAAACAAGATTAAAGCGCATAGTGATATTAAGTGGAATGAAATAGCAGACAAGCTAGTAAAAGAAGATGTAGCCTTAGACGAAGAATAGTCAATTTGTGAATTGTTTGGGTCTAGATGGCTATTTGGTGTAAGGTGGCAAGATAAACAAGTAGACTCCCCAATAAGATCTTTTATACTTCAGATTACTGGCATAAAAACTGAAAGTAGCTGGTATATACAAAAGAAGTCACACCTACATAGCAAAAATGAAAAAGCAGAAGACTTGGTCTGAAGTAACTGTTAGGAAAGATTTAAAGAGTACAGAGGTATGAGATGCGACTTAATAAAAAAAAGTCTTAGATTAGTGGAGTATGTTAAAAATTTGTCATGAACACTTCTAATAAAAAGTGTTCTATACAAAAAAAGTCACTCCATGTATCTGGATCCTTTTTGCGTTCTGTGTGAAGATAATAAGGAGGAAAATGCAGATCACCTTATGCAGTGTCAGGCGCTAAATGAGATATAGGTAGAAATCGAAAAGTTTAGCTTGGACATTAATGGATAAAGTTTATAGGGTAGCTTTAACAGTACAAGACTTGTGAAGAGCAGTTCTCAGTTTAACATTAGTTGAAAGAGTCAAAGCGCGTAGTCTTCTATCAAAGGGTCTTTTCAAACACAGCACACTTTTATGGTTAAGTAATATTTTAGAGAACGAAGCCATAGCACTAGAAACTCTAAAAGTAGCTAGCTTTGGTATACAAGAATGCTTTCATAGATTGGTATGAAGTAATAGATGTAGAAAATTTATTATATAGGAAAAAGAAAATAATATTGGCGCCGAGAAAAAACAACCAAAAAAAAGCGAAGAAAAGAAAAGGTCTCGTGGAAAGGAGAATATCGCATCTGGTCAAAGCAGTGGTGTTATGAACCAATCTAGATCAAATAAACGAATAAAGATAATAGGGTGGATCAGTTAGTAGAGTTAGAAGTAAGATATTTATCAGAGGTTGCGATAAAACAGAGAATTTTAAATTCTAACCCACTGAGTTGGTGGACTAAAAAATTGTAAATATTTGATAGGAGCTAAGCCCAGGCTAGATTATATCTTTAAATGCGTCACAACATATATAGGATATGGTGGCCAATATCAGTATGGTAGCCAAACTTGGGCATCTCAAAGGAATAGCCGGGTTTTAGTCTAATTAGATTATTAAATAGCTTAGTATTGTATTAAGTAGTAAATATTTAATAAAATTTTAGTACGTGGCTATCAAAAGAAAAAAAAATAATAATAATACATTTTTATTAAATTATTTCGAATTATTCCAAATTAATTCTATTATACTCGATTTAAATCGAAACTGTGCGATATTTTAGTCGTTTTATAATTAAAGTTTCATTATTCATATTACTGCTTATGTCAGTTTATAGCGCATAGTTGCGATTTGTTGTGAATTATTGCAATTTAATTTGTATAATATTGTGTAATTTATTACATATGTATTTCATAATATTCCATAATTGATAATTGCATAAGATTCCACGTCATTGCAAAATTCTTTTGCAAGATTTCGGTCTATAATAACTTATATAAGATTATGTTTATATATTTTGCTGATGAAGTAGTGTTGCATTATATACATTATGTGGTACTCCTCTTAGTATAAGTTTGAATTCGTTTCTAAGCCCCAATTCTTTTATATTAAATCTGTCACTTGTTACTCTTGCTGTTTTTCTTGCCTCATAATGGATTGCCTATACATTTTGAAAGCTACACCTTTTTTCTTTATTTGTACATCTAACTCTAACATAGGCTACTTTTTTATGTTCTGTTGTAGTGCGCTATTTGATATTTACTAGAACTCCATACTATTTCAAGCATCTTCTTATATTTTCTAATCTTGCCAATATAGGTAAATCCCAAATAGTTAAGGTCAACTCTTTCTTTTTTAAAATCTGCCACTTCTTCTCTCGATAAATTCTCCTGCTTTGTATTATTACTGGGTGCCTATATAGACTTGTAAATACTTTTAAACACTTTTATTTCTATTTAATGTGAGACTATTTTCTACTTCGTTCTTTTTTTCATTTAGTTTTTCTTTTTTCTTAACCAAACCTATCCATTCTTTAACTTCTTGTATTGTATAATCTTCTTGTCCAAATTCAGTATATATTAAGGGTATGGAGTATGTAAATCATTTTGTCATATGATTTTGGTAGTACAATAAGATTTATATAGAAATTGATAATGTGCTACTAATAAAACTTTTTATGGTTGTAATTAATTTTAGCCAAAATTTTATAAAATATAAATAAAATAATTTATCTATTATGGTAAAAATTTTAACTATTATATCATTTAAAAAAATATACTTATATATATTACAAAGTTTTTCTGGGTTGGTTCAAAATTTTCTGGGGTTACACAAAATCGCCAAATTTGATTGGCTTGTCTATATGTTAATTTTATTAATACCCAATTTTTAAAACTTTATATTTCATTAAGTTTTTGATCAATTTTAATGATTTTACTACTATTAGAATCAGAAAGACCCACTCTACAAATGTTTTTTAAGAATTAAAATTAGTTTACTTAATATAATTTTTTATAAAATTAAATATAAAAAAAATTTACTATTAAGTTTATATATAATTTTAAAATAGTATCCTCTACCCTTAATGTCGCTTTAGTTTCTGTATCTTCAGTCTTATTATTCTTTAGTATTTCAATTTTACTTTCATTTAGGTTCATTTCCACTAGTCTTGTTAATACTGCTTCTTCTTTTTTTCTTAAGAATTGAGTCTTTCTCATCATTTGTATATTCACGTTTCCTCTTTAAATTTTTATCTCAGATGCTTGTTTCTTTTTCTTGCATATCAAGCTCCATTTTGGTTAAGGTACATATCATTTCTAGTTTCTTTTGTTTATTCAGCTTGAGTCGTTCTTTCTTCATGCTTGTTGTAACCTCAACAACTTTGCCAATTAGCACCTGTTCTTCGAGCGATAGTTTTTTATCTTGGTTAACTTAACTTAGAGCTCATTTATATATTTCTAATACACTATGAATTGTTGTTATAAATTCTGGGTTTTGATATCCAAGATACTTTGCTACATGTCGATCTATATTTAATGTAAATTTGCTATGCTCTGTATACACTTCTTGATGCTTATTTTCTGTTGCCAGAGCAAAATCTTTCATTAGCATTAAATCTATGTGTTTGCTAATTTGTATATTATACTTGTGTTAGAAATATGTTGTATGATTTTCTTCCTGAAGTTTCTAGAATAACTGTTTACTTTGTTATAGATAAACACGTGATGGTAAATGCGTATTTGTTTGTTTTGTTTATTAACAAGAATGTTTGTTTTGTTGCTTGATTTTCTAGCAGTATTAGTTTTGTTTGTTGTTCACCTAATTTGTACGCGTATGTTTATTTCCGTAGTGATTGATCTGCAGAACAGAGTAAACACAAAATCCCCAAAATTCTAAAAATTTTTCTAAAAATTTCAATTTTTTTAAATATTATGAGCTCTGGTTGTTAAAGAGCAAAATTGTTCTAAATAACTATAGTTGAATTTCCTTGCTCTATCTTTTTTTTTAAGGCTGCTTTAATTGTTAATTTAGTACCATAGTGACGTTTTTGCAAATTTTCTTTAGCTCCAAATTTGAACACAGTGATCATCGAGAAGAGTGTGTTAAATATGAAAAATGGTTTAAATTATTTTATATCAAAATATTTGATATATTAGGCTATATAAACTTAATTTTTTGGTTCTCATTACCCGGCCAGATCATATTTTGAAAATTTTTTGAAAAAATTTTTTTATATGATTTAATAGCTAGGTGGAATTTCAAAAAAATTTTTTAAAAAATTTTATAAAATTTAAAATTTTTTATATATAAAATTTTTTAAATAAAGTCCAGATAGACAGATCATTACTTTATTTAATACTACAATGCCAAGTTATTATTTTTTAAAATTAAAATTTAAATTTTATAATTTAAAAAATTTTAAAAATTTTTAAATAAAAG
>CAJVPY010004575.1:0-12442 GCA_910591965.1 Dentiscutata erythropus | reverse complement strand
AAGCATCTGAGGTTGAACCGGATGTTGAAACAACTGAAAAATCTGTTTCAGATAAAAAGAAAGAAAAGAAAAAGAAAGCATCCGAAAAGCAAGCATCTGAGGTTGAACCGGATGTTGAAACAACTGAAAAATCTGTTTCAGATAAAAAGAAAGAAAAGAAAAAGAAATCATCCGAAAAGCAAGCATCTGAGGTTGAAACTTCAAGCAAAGATCAGGCTGCAGCAAAACCTGAAATACATGAAGAATCTGTTTCGGAGAAAAAGAAAGAAAAGAAAAAGAAAGAATCCAAAAAGCAAGAACCAAGTTCCACGGAACATTCAAAAGAAAAATCCTCCAAAAAGCGTAAAACTTCCGAGACAGGAGAAACCACAGAAGAACAAAGTACGGAAAGTAGTTCCACGGAACATTCAAAAGAAAAATCCTCCAAAAAGCGTAAAACTTCCGAAACAGGAGAAACTACAGAACAACAAAATATTGAACCTGTTAAAGCAGAATCAAGTAAGGTGGAGCAAAAATCTAAGGTAAAATTAAAAGAATTCCTTCTTTATATATTGTTGGGCATCTCCAAAAAATTTATAATTGACAGTTTATTTAATCTTATTTATACTGTTTTTCTAGGAAAAGAAAAAAAAGGAAAAAAAGAAATAGTGTTCCTAGCCGATAATGAAGAAATCGATTAAACCTAATTTCGATCGATTTTTTATAATGATAACAATTCACCTTTTTGATTATCAAAAAAAAGTTTTTTTTTTGTATATATAGTATAAGTAATAAGTAATAAATTGTTATAATAAACTATCGGTGAAGTTTAAATTTTATTCCCCGATGTTGCTTCTGACAAGTTTAATACAGTAATGCTTTTTCCTTTTTCAATATAATATTTATTGGATGTTCTTTAAAAAAAATCTAGAACTAAACTATGTCAATTTAATTTCTAAATTTACCAAGTTTTATTAATGGGGTATCTCATATAGTGATTCTTTCGGATTTTTCACATCTTTTTATACAATCACGGATGCCGCACAAAAAAAATTGACATTTTGTAAGTAGTGAGCACAGTTGCTAATAGTTTCGTGGTTTTTTTTTTTATTTTCCGCACAGAAAAAGTCTATAATTATGCGGCATCCGCACAGTAAATTTTAAAAATTAACACTGATCTAACACTTTTAATAAATCACCATTTAATATATACTTCGGATAGATGCGAAACTTTAAAAATTTATATTAAATAAGTTCGAATATGCTTATTAAGTAATTTAGTAAATAAATAACGTAACTATTTTTAGAACTAGGTAAAGTCTTGTAGGTCGTAGAGGACACACAGCAGAACCCTCCTTCACCAATCTTTTTAATATTAATTATTTTAAAAGGAATCCATTCAATCATATCCTCATATGTAATAACAGTTCTAAGTTGAAGTTTAATATAATCGTCAACCTTCTTATTTTCGTTAGTTCATCCTCGAATTGTCATGTCTGACACCATGATTTGTTTGTATTAATTTATTACAATATGCACATTCTCCATACAAATGTGTTCGTTTTTTTAATAAATCAGTTATTTTCTCTTCATTGACCAAATTTCTATAATTTTCTTCTTCCAATTCCATATGGCAGTTTTAAAGATTTCATTTGGATTACTGCACCGGCAGATCTCGGATAATGCTTGAACGCTTTTTTTATTGTCTTTTTTGTTACCGATTTCCCAACTGTAAAAAAAAACAGTTCAATTCAAGTCACCAAGACCAGATTTATTTATACTGTTAAAAAAATAGTGCGAAGTACATTTTATTTAACATTTACTCAATCTAATAAACTCGAATTTGCATCGACCATGAATAGAAGATTAAATAGATCATCATCTTTATGTAATTTCACTGATACAATATTTTATACATGAATTAACAAAGAATCTTTATTAATAGAAAAGAAGAAAGATAAAAAAAAATCTACAATATAATAGATGAGTGATCAAAATGCGATAGTATCATAAATATCTATATATAAAATAATATACAATATTTCAAAAATTATAACCATTATGAAGAAATATTATTATAAATAATCTATTCCTGTTTTCTAATTTAATCGTGATCAACATCTTAATCTCTCGACACTGAAGCAACAAGATTGGCCATCACATTGTCATTTAGTCCAGTTATATCGATCATATCAATAGTATACAAGGTGACAATAATATCGCCCTCTTGACTTCTTAACTGATTCATATACCCCTAATCTATTTTTTTTTTCTAAGATCCCAATAAGAATTACAAAATCAAAAAATTTTCTTCCCGAACTACGCATATCTTATGTAATTAACCTGAGCAATTTCTCTGGTTTGACCATTTTGAACTGTTTAAAAATTCTGCAATGTCCTATTATGGTTAATGAGGTTAGGATATTATTAATGTTAAGGCATTGGCTATTGCATGTCAGAGTTTCTATAAAGACTTGTCAGTCATAGTTTTTATGTATGCAAAGGCTGTCTTAAACACATCAGCTTCTTTTTGATCCAAACCGATCAAAAACTATAAATAATAAAAGACCATAATAAGTAATATTTTAACATCATACGTATATGGTTGGTGCCAACATGTATCTTATTCATAATTAAATGCAAATAGACAGGTTCATTGACAACTGAGAACATTCACTGCCGAAACAGTGTTTTCAATTCTCAGATAATCTTACATCAATGTGATAGTGTAATTTCGGATAACTTTGCTCTTCTACAGTACAACCTTTTTCTTTTTTGCAGCTTTCTTCGACTCTTCAGATTTTTCATCGCGGTGGATTAGGGATCTGCAAATGCCCATGCCAGGCAAATTAGGCATCAGGCCAGGCACTAGTATCTTGAACCGTGCCTGTGTTCCTAGGCACAAAATTGTCAGACACATTATGGGTACGGGCAGGCACTATAAGGGCATAGGCACAAATGTTGCAGGCACTAAGTGACGACTTATGCCTGGTACTTCACATCTAAAGTTCTTGGTCACATTGTTGTATCTATGCCCATGCCCGTGCCAACCCATGCCAAACTTTGTGCCTGTGTCTATGCCCATGCCTAAGATTTTGTGCCTGCGCCTTGCCTATGCTTTTTGTTAGGCATGCCGACCTGCAGATCCCTAATGTGAATATATATCTAATATTTGAAAATTTATACTATTACTTTAATTTTAGTAAGAAGTTAGAGCTAAAATATCACAGAACAAGAATCTAAAATTTAATAGTAGCACCTGGCATAATTAAATAAAAATTTGATAATCAAATACTTCTTGATTTAATTAGGCTTTACACTGAGTGGATCTTCTTTAGGTGGGTATATGGAATCATTATAAAATTACAATATATAAAAATTGAGCTAATTTAAATTCTAACCATCACCCTAACTCTAAATTTAATAATATAGATCAAAATAGATAATTTTTATACATTATAATTTTATAATAATTCTATATGCCCACCTATACTAAATATCAACAACTTTGTTTGATAATTTTAAATATAATTAAAATATAATATTTGTATAATGATATATAGAATTAAGAGTCCATTGCTTCGCTCCGAACAATTAACTAATAACATTTCAGCATTAGTTTTTATCTAATATTATAATATTGTGTTTTTTTAAAAAAAAATATCCCACTCTCTTTTACAAACAGAAAATCGGGTTGGTCCGGCCTAATATTATAAGTATTTTTACAGTTTTATTAAATTACATCAGTGGTGTTCGACACCACAATTGCTATATCTCAAAAGCCCTAGCTAAATAATTAATGCCCCCAAAAACCTTATATTAATCTAAATTTTAACCTCTAATATTAACCTCACCTTAACCTATAACAGCAACCTAACCTAAATATGAACACCAATGATGTGATTTAGTGTTATATATATATATATATATATATTCTATATAATACAGTATATATATATATATATATATAATTTTTTATACATTACGCAAATAAAAAATATATATATTATTTAAAAATTATATGCAGTTAAGCAGTATATGCAATTTAGGCAGTATACATTTAGACAGTATCAACTATATAAATATCCAATACAAATTCTTCTATTTTACATATTTACAACTTACTAGCATTTAACCAATTTATACAATATTCTTTACAACAACGGTCATATTCAACTCTTTATTTTACATATTTTTAATATTAACAAATCGTAACAAGCTAATACTCTAAACGGATTAAATGATATTCAATATAGTGCCATATCTACCATGACGCCAAATTTTGCCTTCACGCAAGTATGCATATGTGTGTTTATAAACAAAAAAAAAACTTATAAACTTATATTTTAACTACATTTTTGAACCTTACTGAAATTTATTTAATATGATCGTGAATTATATATAAACCTTATTTTTGGATAAAGCTATATGAACAACTATAATCCTAAAAAAAAAAAAAAAAAAAAACAAATATAAATATAAATACATAAAGAATATCTATAATTCCATCAGACCATACATAATTTATTCATTCAGTACTAATATAATAAAAATCTTTTAAATATACATATATAACATAATAAATTTACATCTCATTTCTGGCAAGGTGACAATAAGCAATCTCGGCGGCACTTTCCTTTGCATCCGCCTTTTTACTGCAAATCTTTCCCTCTAAAGTTAAATTGTTAATTGAAACTTTACAAATAAAACCACCGACGACATTTTTATAATCAAAGTCTGGACGATCCCAACGTTTTGCTTGAGCTTTTTCATATAATAAACTAGTAAATCTTTTAGCTTGAGTATCACTCCTTGTTGGAATATTTTGTGATGAAGAACTTTGGTGATGAGGAAATCGTGGAATTGGATACGGATGGTACCCACTATTAGATATTTGAGAAGATGAAGATGGTAGTCGATCAGTGCTGGTTGATGAAAATGTTTGAAAAGATCTATCATTACTGGTTGATGAAAATGTTGGAAAAGATCTATCATTACTGGGTGAAGACAATGTTTGAAAATATCTATCATTACTGGGTGAAGGCAATGTTTGAAAAGATCTATCAGTACTGGGTGAAGGCAATGTTTGAAAAGATCTATCATTACTGGGTGAAGGCAATGTTTGAAAAGATCTATCAGTACTGGGTGAAGGCAATGTTTGAAAAGATCTATCATTACTGGGTGAAGGCAATGTTTGAAAAGTTCTATCAGTACTGGTTGATGACAAAGTTGATGATAATGTTGAAATAAAAGATCGATCAGCATTGGTTGATGGTAACGTTTGGATCATAGATCGATCTGTACTAGCTGAAGACAATTTTGGAATCAAAGATCGATCTGCATTGGTTGATGACAAAGTTGGCATCGAGGATTGTTCTGAATTTGTCGGTAACAATGATGCAGTCAATGACTGTATTCTAGATGATTCGTGAGAGTCATTCTTATATTGTAACTCTTGATCATTCAATGAAGGTAATACTAGATTTGCAGTACTAATATCATTTGCGGTCGAAGATAAATTTAACCCTATACAATTATTTTGGATAATTTGATTGTTCGAATTATTTATTGTCAATGTGCGATTTGGGTTCACACTACTAGTTGTTGGTAAACTATTGGGAGAAGGTAAAATAGCAAGCATACTTTTACCAGGAAGATTATTAGAATTAATTCTATTATTTTTTTCCTGTTGTCGTTCTTGTTCACAAAATTCCTGATATAGTATTGAAAAAGATTTTGCCGCAATACAATCTTTAGCATCAGCCGTTTTTAAAAAACCTACACCTTCTGCACTAAAAACACGATCACCAATAGCACAATCAAAAAAATAACGACCCCTTTCATCAGTTCTTCCACGATATTCAGGAGTTGATAAACGTTTCATTTGACAATATTCTAAAAGGATAACTCGAGGTTTTTTTTCTGGATGATCACTTAATTGTTTACGATACCAAATCTCAGATTTTGGCATGAAATTTTCAGCTATAGAATTTTTATCAGGTGGTTCAAAATGGTTCAATACATCTTGACCCACAGAGTCAGCAATAGCAGGATGTGTACTTTCGTTTACAATATCTTTGAGAGCAATGAGAGCAACATCTTCTTTTGCCTGTTGTTTACGTACTCTTGGTTGATTAGTTCTATAAGTTTTACCAAAGATTTCAAGTTTACAATCAAAGCGACCAGAAGTAGGTTCTATCAAAAATTCATAAATTGGTAATTTTCCAGTTCTTAACCTTTGATGCAATTCATTTAATATTGATATTGGATTTGGAGTTGCTAATTGGATGGTATTATTATTAATTGATAAAGATTGTTCTGGTGCTTGTGAGCTTGGAGTGATTCTCTTCATTAAAGAATCGTAAACATCTCTTGCTTCCATTGGCTCTTTCGTAAAAGGAGCATGTTGAACTGACACATTTGAGAACGAATTTTTTGAATGTTGATCTTCAACTACAGCGAAAAGTGGCTCGGCTCCTAAATCTTGCAACAGGATACTAGCTTGATTATTATTAGTAGCAGTAGTAGTCATCGTGATAGTTGAAGCTGAAGAAGACTGATCCATTCTTGTATTTGGGTTTAATAATAAATTTGAATTTGTTTGAACCATAGGAAATTTATTATCTGCACTTGTTGAAGATGAAAGTTTTGTTTTTACTTTTGGCATAGTATTGTTTTGTATGTTGGATTTTTTATTTTCTTTTATGGTCATGAATAAAGGGAATAATCCGATGGTCGGGAAGGAAAAAAAAAAAAGTAACAAAAATCTGTCACACCAACTTTTCTGAATTAAGTATGGTCGATTATTTATGATGAACAGCCACATTCATCATAAAAGGTATGTATGACGGTGTACTTGTTATATTGTATAAAATAAATATTTATTTATTTAAATTGAAGGATGCGTGACCTCTACGTAATTATCGTGTACCTAGAATGAGAATCACACGGATAAAATTTGTGATGCCATCTATCATACCACAATAAATGTATACGTTTTTATGGCGATAGTTTAAGAAATAATGAGTAGTTATCATATTATATAACTTATTTTTCACTTTTAATACAGTATATACGTATATATTAAAATAACTTCTACTTTTCGTGTTAACTCGGCTAATTAAAAAGTGCTTTGCAAGTAACTTTACGATGTGTGATTAAAAAAAAAAACTCGTCACGAAACATTTGCGCAAAAAATTTTTTATATATTTACTGCATCGCGTTTTCATTTACAATATAAATATGGAAACTATTATATACAAAGAAAAAATACGATCAAGTTCAAGAAGAATAATAATATACTAATTGAAGACAAAATAGGAAATTGAGAAAATTCTGTGCATGCATGCATAGCATATATACAGCATGCATTATCAAAGTTAGTTTCACGAATTCTTAGATATAGACGAGATGGATTTGTTCTTAAAAAACTAAGAAACGAGTCATTGGCTAAACGTTATTTTCTTTAACTATAACAATTTTGAGATGAAATTACGAAATTCATATGGAATTAACCTAGCCCGCACTAAATTAACTAAATTATCACTTGGTAATCTTGGCCTCCCCGTGATTGGCCGTAGTTAAGCCAAGGGGTTTAGTTTCTAAGAAAATCCTTATTTGTCTTACCTGATTTAGATTATTAATAATGTTACGTATTAAGGTATTTTTTTTAAAAAAAATTATAAATATCGTATTAATTGGAAAAATACATTACTCCTTTTTTTTGTTTTTTTAATTTTTTTTTAATTTGATTGAAATGTCGTATTTGACTAAGGATCAACTTGGTAAGTATATAGAATAACTTTCAAAGATCGTAATTTCCTATATCTGACGATTCTTTTGTTTAGACCAATACTTAAAAGGTCTAAGTACAAAGTCGAAACCGACATTAGGCTCAGAATCAAAAAATTTAACTTCTATAAATGTACCGCCTAATAGCCCGTTGAGCCCAACTACGCCTTCTAGTTCACTTCCAGAAGAGCGAAAGATTAGTGTGGTACGCGGTCCGCGGTCACCACCGCCATCGAAAAGTATCAGTTTGATCAATTCACAAATTAATAGTAATAATGAAAATTCAGTAGAATCATCCCAAACTATTAAAACAACAAATATAATTCCTGAGTTAACCCAAGAACCATCCACACAAACATCTTCAATTACGCCATCTGTAGCATCATCTCATACTAATGAAATTGAAAAAAAGACGCAATATAAAAATCTCGATGATATCGTAAATGATCTTTCATATCCACTTGAAACTAAACTTTCCTTAAAACCTGATAATAATTCATCGGTTAATCCAGTAGAAGACGTTAATACAAAAAAAACAATTCCAACCACTAATATTTCTAATAATAAAGATACTCCTTCAAATGGGGGTTACGTTTTCTCCGCAGCGTTAAAATCAAATAGTAAATCGGATTCTTCCACGCTATCTAATGAGTCTCCAATTACCACTAATAAGCCTTCAGTTACAGCATCAGAAAACAATGTACCTATAACTCAAGAACGACGGAATAGTCGACCCCTGTTAACTTCTTCGTTAGATTGTGCCGGATGTGGAAAAACAATTGCTGGTAAGGTATTAACAGCGATGGGAAAGAAGTGGCACCCGGAACATTTCAGTTGTAAGCACTGTGGGATTACCTTAGAATATGTTGCATTCTTTGAAAAGGATGGTTACCCTTATTGTCATTTGGATTATCACGAGTTGTTTAGTCCAAAATGTGGACATTGTGGTAATACTATCGAAGGGGTAAGTGATTATTTATTATTTTAACAAAATTTTTACCATTATTGACTTTTTATTTCAAAAAAAAAAAGCCTTTCATCACGGCTCTTGGAAAATCCTGGCATCAAGGACACTTCTTTTGTCGTGAGTGTGGTAATCCATTCGAATCTGGTGGGTTTATGGTTAATGATGGATTCCCTTATTGTGAAAAAGATTGGATTAAAAAGTTTGGTAATTATAACTATTTTACTGATAACATTATAAATCATCGATTCTAAAAATATTTTCAAGTTTCTTATATATATATATTTGGTTTGTTTAATCGTGAATTTAACAAAACCTAGCACCGAAATGCAAAGGATGTCAAGAACCTATCAGAGGTGAATTTATGAGTGCTCTGGATGGAATGTGGCACCGTGAATGTTTCGTTTGCAAGGTTTGATTTCTTTTTTTTTTTTCTGTTGAATTTTTCTTTTTAAAAAATAGATGAAGATTATTAATAATTCATATAAATTAGGCATGTAAAACGCCTTTTAATAGTTCATATTATTATATCCATGAAGGAAACCCTTATTGTGATACACACTATCGAGAAAGGCTCTCTAATTAATAATATACATTTTTGAAATGGAACAATGATATATAATATTCTTTTTTAAAATAATTTGAAATTTATAGTAAATTAGTAAAATTTAAGATTAAATTTCCAATGGAACATTGGATTAGTGTAGGCTAAATTAGTCTTTAGGGCATGAACTGACACTTAGCCGTTCTTTTTTTCGAGTGAATATATTGTCAAATTTGGAGTTTTAGGAACAATTTATGTGTTATAATATTAGAGAACATTAATGTTTATTGTAGTTTAGTTTATCGATTTAGTATACATCATTAATTCTAACAAAAATAATTTGGACAATATCAATGTTTATTATTTCTTATTCTCGCATCTTATCATTATGCGAGTAACTTGAATCACATTCAGGCATTATTTAAATAATTATTTGCCTTGAATGACCGCATTATAAACACATTAAATTTCAGTAATAAGTCCACCTTTTCTATCATTACTTTCAATTTCACTTTCATCTTTGCTATATTGTCTATTCCCAAATACCTCTTCTATTTTTTCTCTATCTCTTTTATATTCCTGTCCTTCCTTAATGCATCTTACTCGCTCTGCTTCAATTTCATGTCTCAAAATTTCCAAAACAGCTGAGCTTTGCTGAGGTAATGAATTTACATATGCTATATAAAAATAAAGTTTCTTTTCTGTAAAGAAACCTTTTTTTTTATACTCATCCTTTGTTTTAGAAGGATTTTTAGATAAATAATTACTTGAGTCTATAGTTGTGGATGTTTGTTGCTGCGATTGAAAGAGACAATAAAGATCTGATAATGCAGCAAGTACTGCGTCCACAGATGTAAGTAAACAAACAATATCACCTAAGATTAAAGACTGAAATTCTGGAGGCTGCTTATATTTCGGATTCTGTATATTAGTATGAATTAGATTTTTGACAAGGACATTGATTGAATGAGAATTTTAAAATAAAAGCAGTTTCAAAACTATACTTGAAGGGTTATGATAGAGCTAGCCTTGATAGCCTCGTCTACACTCTGAAACACTATATTTTTTGTAGTGTTCAAAACAGGGGACAGTTCCCAAATTACATTGATCGAATCTTGAACGTTTTCGTGAATTGAACCGTTGAACATTCGGCATATATAAGCATATGCATACCTGTTTGAGATTAAAAGTTAAGAATTTATATATAAAGGAAAGTGTAATGTTTATTTATGCTTTCCAACTTGATTCATAAATATTTGGATACAAAATATTTATAAGGTTTAAAGTCAAAGCAGGATTTGGAGATTTCTTTGTTAGATCCTCAACCTTTTTTATATCTGATAGTATCTGTGGCCTTTGTGATAAAGTGTCTTTAGATTTTGTTTGAGAATATTCTGATAATTGTGTTTCATCCTCTATGATTTGAGGTGAAATTTCTACTATCTTGTCACCATTGCTACTGCTATGTTCCCACCATGGTTTCCATAATGGTAACTCATCGATAAGTTCTAGAAGGTTTTCAGGCCTTCCATCAATAAATTTTTCCTGAAATTCCGCGCGTTCTTGCGGTGTCAATTTGCTCCAGATTGTTTCAATATCAGCGGAATCTGTAAGAGGGAATAAAGAAGTGAATTAAAAAGGTAATTAGAGAATTGATAAGATTATAGGATAAAACTTACCAATATCCAAATCGTTAAACCGATCAGTAATATCATCATAATCTATAAAGATCGAGTAAAATATATAAAGGAAAAAATATATAACAAAAAATTCAAATAAATCAAAATTTTAATCCGAAAAAAAAAACCTTCATCCGCCATTTCCATTGCCTCCCTCGACATTTCATCACCCTCTTGTTCAAACCTTCGTAACAAATCAATCATTTTCTTTTTATCATCTTCATCAACGCGTTGACTTTTGATCTCTTCCATAATGTTATCTTTGTAAAATGATTCTGTGCATTCGGTGTGGGTCTAAAATCATAAAATTAGATTAAACACCACTCCGGATAATAATAATAATGATAATAATAGTAAAAATATAAAAATACATCGTGTTTATAACAATTTAGTGAGCAGTATTTGAGATTACATCGCGGACACGTATATTTGGAAATTTCGCGGTTGCATCTATGAAAAAAGCAAGATTTTTCAATATTAAATTATATAAATTATTCGGAAATAGAAAATTAATAGACTATAAAAATTACATGCCACAAAACTGGGGGGTTTCTACTTCGTCCATTAGTGATTGTTGACTATCGGAATCTCGAATTTTTATGCTCGACATTTCCTTTGAACCTCTAAACTGCGAACTTTTTTATTGTATAACAATATCGATGACGATGAAGGTGTAGATGCTTTTGCAGTAACGTGACTTGGAGCATAAGGAAATGACCAATCGCATGAGCACTAATAATAAATGTCGGTAACGTAATTTTACATATAAATGAGATATATTTCAAGCCTATAATAGTTGCCGTTATCGAATAACTGCGCTACTTAAGGTTCACCTAACCGTACAGTAATTAGTCTTTGAAAATTTCGTATTTTTAAAAAAACCCGTTAAATGCTCGTAGCTTTGCAAAATTATTACTTTTTGCAAATTTCCAAATGCTTTATGAGAAGTCACAATTTTGGATATCTTTAGATAATTTGCACCAAAGATTTGCTAATAAAACAAAAAATTTAAAATTTTGTTTGATACTTTAAAATGTTGATTAATGTTATATTAATGGCCTAAATTTTACCGTATAGCACTGCATACAGTATCCTCTTGGAATAAAATAAAATCTCAATAAGATTAACCAATAAATATAATATCTAAGAATTATTCGAAATATTTCTCTCTAGATTTTATCCTTTTCCTCACATGATATTTCCTGAGTACAAATCAAGTTAACATGAGACTAAATGCAATATACCATTGCTGCATTGATAATATGTAATTCATATTTATTAGTGACATTAATAAAGATAAATTTAAGTAGTTCTTTCGGTTATATTTTTTTTAGTTACGTATACTTGAATCAACATTTATTTATTACTATATAGATGTTAGACCTATTACACTGGTAATCATAAGTAGTGCAACACGTGATAATTTTTATAATAAAACATAGTAACTATTGAAATTTTCACTCTATAATAAAAATTTTTAGAAAA
>CAJVPY010004574.1:0-12442 GCA_910591965.1 Dentiscutata erythropus | reverse complement strand
ATGTTTGATATGTTAAAATGTAAAAGTAGTGCTTGAGCGATCTTTATCAATGGTAAATTTTTGGAGAAAAAAGGTGGGTTTATCTCGTTGATTTGTTGATCGAATTGGTAACTCGATTGATTTATTTAATTTCCAACTAATTAAAATTTTATGTCCGATCCATTGAGTGAGGTGCTTGAGAACGGCCTAAATCGGGTACGTATCATTTCGTAGAAGTTTATTTTACAGACACCTTGTTTCACAGACAATCAGTTCATAGACAAGTTTATTTTAAAGACAGTTAATTTACAGACAGTTCATTTCATAGACAGTTCATTTTCGATAGTTTATTTTATAGACAATCGTTAATAGCAAATAACTTCTGAATCAGTGTTAAAGATTGTCTACAATATGAAATGTCTATAAAATGAACTGTCTATAAATTAATTGTCTTTAAAATAAACTTGTCTACGAATTGATTGTCTGTGAAACAAGGTGCCTGTGAACTAAATTTCTACGAAGTGATACGTACCCGCCTAAATCATACCAATTATGTTTTAAATAGGCATTGAAACATCACTTATTACAATATATTGAAATAAGTAGCTGACGCGACGTTGTGCGCAAAACTACGAACAGAAAACATATTAAAATGTTTTTAATACTCATAAATGCTGTAAAGTAAATGAAATTATTTTTCATAACCCTTTTGTAATTCGGGTATTTAATAAAAATCCGATTATTGTGCATCTTCAATATTGGTTCTCCGTGATATGTCGATATAAAAGTCCCTCATAAACATTAATTCGACCCTATAGAAAGTAATGAAATACAATTATTAACAATTTCCCTATTGAACATAACATCATTCACACATAGCTGATAGATATCATATACCTAACTGTATGACACGGCATTTTAATTACCAAGCTTGATTATAATTATTCGTGGTCGAAGTAACTGCGTTAGCACCGCCGTCCTAAGAATTTGTTGGTCAATTAATTTTAAGACCTAATTTAACGCAAAAAAATATGCCAACATTTTACCTTGAAAATGCCTTTTTATGTATTAACAAAGATTTTTTGCGAATTTTTAGCGCTTCTATCCTGGCCTAATGCAGTATTGTCAAAAGACTTAACTCTAATCTAACGAGAGATTTTTAGGTTGGTGACACTAGAGCAATAAGCTAAATATTGATTCAATGAATTTGGCCTAAACGGATGTTACAATTCACTGCATTTATCTGAGATACGTATTAGTAGCTATTCATTTCCGATTTCACATTGAATGTGTTATCAAATAATATCTCGAGAATAGATGTGCCTTTTTTGATGATTTTGGATTTATATGAAGAAAATTACTACAAATCACCAGTGGTGATTAACACTAGTATAGCTTTTTGCTAAAATTTAGGGTTAGAATGCAGTTGGAATATATAGGAAGGTTATATATACATAATCGTCCAAAATTTTGATTATACAAGGTTTTTGGAGGTTTTAACCATTTTTATTTAGTAGAGATATAGCAACATTGCCAGCGGTAATAAATAGCAAACTCTAATAATTAATATAATAAAATTTTACGGCAAATTTTCATATTAGGCATAACACTTGTCAAATTTTTCCAATTGGTCCGAATAGATTATCCTGACCTAATAACTAATGTAATTTTGCGAACAATAATTTAAATTTCTCTAGGTCGATAAAATTACGATATTGCCCAAATTATATGGGACGACCAAACCAGATAGCAGAATTCTATTAGGTGTTTACGGCTTTAAACATAAAACTAATTACTATATTGTTTGAGTTATCGTAAGTTACATTCTAGATGAAGTACAATAAGTTTTTTAGACCGCCAACAAAGTGACGTGTTATATACTAACTTTATTAAAACCTTTCGATTTTTTATTGTCCAGAACGGGGCCATCGATCGTTAAAAGCAAAGCCAACTGGCAAAATTAGCTAAATAACTTATTATAAATTTATGTTCGTTAAGTGAATTCATATCAATTTCATGTTATCGTCTAAAATATTACTCATTTATTTAAGAATAGATATTTCGCATCTTAGCACAAACAATGTTGCTAGCTATTTTGCTAAAAAAAATAGCGCTATTTTAGATGCTACGTACTAATCCTGGTGGCTCTGCCCAGAGCATAGCGAAGGAGCTACGACGTACGTACGACGTAACAGAAAAACCTCGATTATTTAGAGATGGCTGGATACAACATACTGATGCGCATACATGATAGTACATTGTGTTCGATAATGAATATTTGTATTCACAACATTTATATAAATTGCTTTTATATGTTTACTAATCGTCTAAACGAAAAGGTTTGAATTGAATTTTTGACCTAATGGGAGATTTAGAATTTATAACTTCGTGCAATATCATTTTACCAACTGCATGGGATATTGAAGACAAGTCGCCATTTATTGACATAGATTCAAGTGGACTTAAAGTGAGTTATACAGGTAAGATGGAAATGAAAAAATCTCACGGAAACACATTTGATGAGCATTAATTAAATAATATTATCATAGCTTTTTAACTAATTAACAAAGCCCTTTTAATTAAAGATCCTGATGATTATAAAGCTGCTATAATTCGAGCAAATTATCCAATCCCTTCACAATGCGAGATATTTTATTTTGAAATTGAAATTATAAATAAAGGAAAAAATAGGTAATATTATAATAGTGCCATAAACAATACCTTTGTTTTTTACAATCTTTCATCTAATATTATTTCTTAAAGAATGATTGGAGTCGGATATTGTACAAAGCAAAGTGATAAAAAAATGGCGATGGATGATTCAGACTATATAAATGATATATGCTCATGCCTGGTAATAGCAAAAAATTTTTTATTTGATTTTCTCGTTATTACAGATTAACATTTATAAAATATCTTTTAGGTCAGGAATATAAGAAAAATAAAGAAAATGAATTATGGGGGTGCGGTTACCATGGCGACGATGGATATATTTTTTGTTCTGGGAGCTGCGAGCCATATGGGTTGCCATATACTAGTGGTGACATAATTGGATGCTATTTAAATTTTAGGAATAAGATGGTATTTTATACTAAGAATGGTGTAAGCCTAGGTAATTCATTGATATATTTTCATTTAATTAATTAAATAATTGACTTGACATTTGTTATATTTCAAAGGAATTGCGTGCTATTTACCCAATGATTTAAAAAATAAGTTATATCCTTACATTGGACTAAGATCACAAGATGCATCTATAGAAGCAAATTTTGGACATAAGAAGTTTGAATATTTAGGTAAATTTGATGTTTTTTATTATTTGCGTATATTCACAATTTTAATAATATCCTTCTTATCTAACGAATAGCAATGGCTAACGACAATCTATATAAAAAGTTGTTATTATGGAAAAAAAATCGGATAAATTTTAAAACTTTTGATCTATATGTGCTAAACAAGTCATTAGAAATAAAGCAAAGTAATGTACTTGAATTAAGCTATCGAAGAAAAATAGATCTCTTTATGGGCGAACGTGATAAAGCGCTTGAAGATTTAACTAAACTACTAGATAATGAACCAGATAATATAATAGCACTAAGATATCGAGCAAAAATCTATTATATTATGGGCGAATATGATAAAACACTTGAAGATTTAACTAAACTGCTAGAAAATGAACCAGATAATATAATTGCACTAAGATATCGAGGAGAAATTTATTATATGATGAAAAAATATAACGAATCATTTGCTGACTTAAAAAAATTATTAAAAATTAGGACTGATGATGAATGGGCAATAAAAGCCCTTAGCTTGGTTGAAGAGCTGTAAGTAGATGTGCATTTGTAAATTTTAGATTTTAAATTTGCCAGAAACAAATAATAGCTTAACTATATACTGTGTGCTACTGCAAAAGTCAGTAAGTTTTGTAGCAATTTTTTACAGTAAAACATTATAGAAGAAATCACGACAGTTAATCAATCTTAACCACTCACTGTGTTACCGCAATAGTCGGTAGGTTTTTGTAACAATTTTTTGACGGTAGAACATGATAGAAATCACGACTATTAATGCCAACGCAAACTAACTCAACCTTAACCGCGTGTCACTATAGCGAGTAAGTCTTGTAACATAATTTTTTACAGTAAAACATGATTGAAATCACAATAGTTAATTCCAATACAAAGTAAACCTTAACCATACACTGTGTGTTACCGCAATAGCTCGTAAGTTTTTGAGCATAATTTTTTACAGTTAAACATGACAGAATCACGACTGTTAATTCCAATATAAACTAACTCAACCACACACTGTAATAGTCGGTAAGTTTATAACAATTTTTTACAGTAAAATATGATAGAGATCATGACAGTTAATTCCAACACAAACTAACTCAACCGCAATAGTCAGTAAGTTTTGTAACATAACTTTTTACAGTAAAACATTATATACAAGCTAACTCAACCTTAACCACTCACTGTGTGTTACTGCAATAGCTCGTAAGTTTTATAACATAACTTTTACAGTAAAACGTGATAGAAATCAAGACTGTTAATTCCAATACAAACTAAACTTTAACTTTAACCACACACTGTGTTACCGCAATAGTCGGTAAGTTTTGTAACATAATTTTTTACAGTAAAATATGATTGAAATCACGACTGTTAATTCCAATACAATACAAACCAACTTACCGCAATAGTCTGTAAGTTTTGTGGCACAATTTTTTACAGTAAAACATGATAAAAATCACGACTAGCTAACTCAACCTTAATCACGTGTCACTACAGCGAGTAAGTTTTGTAATTCTTTACAGCAAAACATGATAGAAATCACGACAGATAATTCCAATACAAGCTAACTCAACCTTAACCACGCGTCACTACAGCGAGTAAGTTTTGTAACATAATTTTTTTACAGTAAACGTGGTAGAAATCACGACCATTAATGCCAATACAAACTAACTCAACCTTAACCACGCGTCACTATAGCGAGTAAGTTTGTAACATAATTATCACAGTAAAACATGATAAAATCACGACTTTAATGTCAATACAAACTAACGCAACCTTAATCACTCACTGCGTGTCACCACAATAGTCGGTAAGTTTTGTAACATAATTTTTTACAATAAAACATGATAGAAACACGATTGTTAATTCCAATACAAACTAACTCAACCACTCACTGTGTGTTACCGCAATAGTCTGTAAGTTTTGTAGCATAATTTTTTACGCAAAACATGATAGAAATCACGACAGTTAATTCCAATACAAACCAACGCAACTTTAACCACAGCGAGTAAGTTTTGCAACATCATTTTTTACAGTAAAACATGATAGAAATCACGACAGTTAATTCCAATACAAACTAACTCAACCTTAACCACACACTGTTTGTTACCGCAATAGTCTGTAAGTTTTGTAACATAATTTCTTACAGTAAACCATGATAGAAATCACGACAGATAATTCCAATACAAAACTAACTCAACCTTAATCACGCATCACTACAGCGAGTAAGTTTTTAACATATTTTTTTTACAGTAAAACATGATAGAAATCACGACAGATAATTCCAATACAAAACTAACTCAACCTTAATCACGCGTCACTACAGCGAGTAAGTTTTGTAACATAATTTTTACAGTAAAACATGATAGAAATCACGACAGATAATTCCAATACAAAACTAACTCAACCTTAATCACACGTCACTACAGCGAGTAAGTTTTGTAACATAATTTTTACAGTAAAACATGATAGAAATAACAACTATTAATGCCAATATAAACTAACGCAACCTTAACCACGCGTCATTATAGCGAGTAAGTTTTGTAACATAATTTTTTACAGTAAAACATGATAGAAATAACGACTATTCATGTCAATACAAACTAACTCACTCACTATGTGTCACTGCAATAGTCGGTAAGTTTTGTAACAATTTTTACAGTAAAACATGATAGAAATTACGACTGTAAACTAACTCAACCACAAACTGTGTTACCGCAATAGTCTGTAAGTTTTGTAGCACAATATTTTACGTAAAACATGATAGAATCACGACTGTTAATTCCAATATAAACTAACTCAACCTTAACCACAGCGAGTAAGTTTTTAACATAATTTTTTGCAGTAAAACATGATAGAAATTACGATGTTAATTAAACTAACTCAATCTTAACCACACACTGTGTTACCGCAATAGTCTGTAAGTTTTTTAACATAATTTTTTACATGATAGAAATCATGACTGTTAATTTCAATACAAAACTAACTCAATCTTAATCACGTACCGCCACAGCGAGTAAGTTTTGTAACATAATTTTTACAGTAAAACATGATAAAAATCACGACTGTTAATTCCAGTACAGGCTAACTCAACCTTAACCCTCCCTGTATAATCGCGATAGTCTGTAAGTTTTGTAATATAATTTTTTACAGTAAACATGATAGAAAGAAATCACGACTGTTAATTCCAATACAAACTAACTCAACCTTAACTACTCACTGTGTGTTACTGCAATAGTATGTAAGTTTTGTAAAAAATTTTTTATAGTAATCATGATAGAGATCGTGGCAGTCAATTCCAATACAAACTAATCACTTACTGTGTGTTACCGCAATAGTCTGTAAGTTTGTAACAATTTTTACAGTAAAATATGATAGAAATCACGACTGTTAACTCACTGTATTGTGTGTTACCGCAATAGTCGGTAATTTTCGTAACTAATCTTTTACTGATAGAAATCACGACTGTTAATTCCAACACAAACTAACTCAACCATTCACTATGTGTCACCGCAATAGTCGGTAAGTTTTGTAACATAATTTTTTACAATAATTAATTCCAATACAAATTAACTCAACCTTAACCACGCGTCACTACAGCGAATAAGTTTTGTAACATAATTTTTTACGACTATTAATGCCAACTCAACCTTAACCTCACACTGTGTAACCGCAATAGCCGGTAAGTTTTGTAACATGATTTTTTACAGTAAAGCACGATAGAAATCACGACTGTTAATTCCAATACAAACCAATTCAACCTTAACCACGTGTCACTACAGCAAGTAAGTTTTGTAAATATTCTTACAGTAAAACATGATAGAAATCACTCGGTTAATTCCAATACAAACTAACTCAACCTTAACTACGTACCGCAATAGTCGGTAAGTTTTGTAACATGATTTTTTACAGTAAAACATGATAGAAATCACGACAGATAATTCCAATATAAACTAACTCAACCTTAATCACGCAACGCATTACTACAGCGAGTAAATTTTGTAACAATTTTCTACAGTAAAACATGATGGAAATCATGACAGTTAATTCCAATATAAACTAATTCAACCTTAACCACATGTTACTACAGCAAGTAAGTTTTGTAACAATTTTTTATAGTAAAACATGATAGAAATCACGACAGTTAATTCCAATATGAACTAATCAACCTTAATTACTCACTGTATGTTACCGCGATAGTCTGTAAGTTTAGTGAAAAATTTTACAGTAATCATTGTAGAAATTACGACGCTTGTTCCAATACAACTAACTCAACCTTAACCACTCACTGTGTGTTATTGCAATAGTCTGTAAGCTTGTAACATAATTTTTACAGTAAAACTTGATAGAAATCACGACTGCTAATTCACTGTGTTGTGTGTTATCGTAATAGTCGGTAAGTTTTATAACATAATTTTTACAGCAAAGCATGATAGAAGTCATGACGGTTAATTCCAATACAAACCAATAACCACATACTGTGCGTCACCTCAATAGTCGGTAAGTTTTGTAACATAATTTTTTACAATAATACATGATAGAAATCACGACTGTTAATTCCAATACAAACTAACTCAATCTTAATCATACATCACTATAGCGAGTAAGTTTTGTAATATAATTTTTACAGTAAAACATGATAGAAATCACGACTGTTAATTCCAATACAAACCAACTCAACCTTAACCATACATTGTGTGTTACCGCAATAGCTCGTAAGTTTTGTATCATAATTTTTTACAGTTAAACATGATAGAAATCACGACTGTTAATTCCAATATAAACTATCTTAATTACGCGTCACTACAGCGGGTAAGTTTTGTAACCCAATTTTTTATAGTAAAATATGATAGAAATCACGACAGTTAATTCCAATACAAACTAATTCAACCCTAACTATCGCAATAGACTGTAAGTTTTTGTAACATAATTTTTACAGTAAAAGATGATAGAAATCACGACAGTTAATTCCAATACAAACTAATTCAACCACCCACTGTGTGTCATCTCAATAGTCGGTAAGTTTTATAACATATTTTTACAGTAAAACAACGATTGTTAATTCCAATGCAAATTAACTCAACCTTAACCATTTACTGTGTTACTGCAATAGCCTGTAAGTTTTGTAACATAATTTTTTACAGTAAACCATGATAGAAATCATGACTGTTAATTTCAATACAAACTAACTCAATATTAATCACGCGTCATTACAGCGGGTAAGTTTTGTAACAATTTTTTACAGTAAATATTATAGAAATCACGACTTTTAATTCCAATACAAATTAACTCAACCACTTACTGTGTGTTACCGCAATAGTCTGTAAGTTTGTAACATAATTTTTTACGACTGTTAGTTCCAATACAAACTAATTCAACTTTAACCACTCACTGTGTGTTACCGCAATAGTCTGTAAGTTTTATAACATAATTTTTTACAGTAAAACGTGATAGAAATGACTGTTAATTCCAATACAAATCAACTCAACCAACCTTAAACACTCACTATGTGTTGCCGCAATAGTCTGTAAGTTTTGTATCATAATTTTTTACAGTTAAGCAGGCACCACTACTGTTAATTCCAATACAAACTAACTTAACCTTAATCACGCGTCACTACAGCGGGTAAGTTTTGTAACATAATTTTTTACAGTAAATATGATAGGAATCACGGCTGCTAATTCCAATACAGACTAACTCAACTGTAACTACTCACTATGTGTTATCGCAATAGGCTGTAAGTTTTGTAACATAATTTTTTTACAGTAAATATGATAGAAACACGACTGTTAATTCCAATACAAACTAACTCAACCACTCACTGTGTTACCACAATAGTCTGTAAGTTTTGTTACATAATATTTTACAGTAAATCATGATAGAAATCATGACTATTAGTTCCAATGCAAACTAACTCAACCACTCACTGTGTGTTACCGCAATAGTCAGTAAGTTTTATAACATAATTTTTACAGTAAAACATGTTAGAAATCATGACTGTTAATTCCAATACAAACTAACTTAACCGCACACTGTTTACCGCAATAGCCTGTAAGTTTTGTTACATAATTTTTAACAGTAAAACATGATAAAAATCACGACTGTTAATTCCAATACAAACTAACTCAACCTTAACCACGCGCCACTACAGCGAGTAAGCTTTGTTATATAATTTTTTACAGTAAAACATGACTATTAATTTCAATTCAAACTAACTCAACCACGTGTCATTACAGCGGGTAAGTTTGTAAAAAAGTATTTTACAGTAAATCATGATAGAAATTACGACTGTTAATTCCAATACAACCTTAACCACATGTCACTTCAGCTAGTAAGTTATGTAACATAATTTTTACAGTAAAACATGGTAGAAATCATGGCTGTTAATTCCAATACAAACTAACGCAACCTTATCCACACGTGTGTTAATGCGATAGCGAGTGAGTTTTGTAACATAAATTTTTGCAGTAAATTAGAAATATCGATAGTTTTAATGCAATAATTAAATTATATTAGACGGTATTTGTTAGTTATTTTTAGATTGTGGCACTTAATTATTATTATATACTTATTATTTTTAATATTAAGACTTAAAAAAGATTTTCATAATTGGACAAGTGGCAATCACGACATTGATCAATTAATTCAACAAACACAAATTAATGCAAAGGAGTTTAAAGACATTATTGAATGGATACCTTTTAGTAAATTTGCAAACATAAAGTATCTTGCTAAAGGAGGTTTTGGCACTGTTTTTAAAGCAGTATGTACTGACGGATATATTGTAGGACATGATCGGAAGAAAAATGAATGGGTGAGATATCTGGAAAGAGATGTTTGTTTGAAATGTCTTGATAATTCTAAAGATATAAAACAAGAATTTTTACAAGTAAGCATTATAATTTATTATTATTTAGGTGTAATAATCTTATTTATCCTAATAATATTTTAGATTGAAAATCAACATAAACGTGGGGGGGGATTTTTCAATTGAGATTTATGGAATAACTAAAAACCCAAAAGACGGTAATTACATGATGGTTATGGAGCATGCAAAGCAAGGAAGTCTCCGAAAATTATTAGATTGTAAATATAATGAATTAGATTGGGCTTCTAAAGTAGTTAACTTATATTACATAGCTAAAGGGCTTTATACAATTCACAGAGCCAACTTAGTTCATAAAGATTTTCATTCCGGAAATATAGTTAATCAAAATATGATTTTGGTTTATGTAGGCCAGTGTCACATGACTCAAATTCCAAAGAACTCTTTGGTGTACTTCCCTATATTGCACCAGAAGTATTATATACAAATGGAAAGGAATACGCTCAAAAATCAGATATATATTCTTTCGGAATGATTATGTCAGAAGTTTTTACTGGATATCCACCATATTATGATATTCCACATGATTATCAACTAGTACTATCTATTTGTCAAGGCTATAGGCCTAAAATCGAATGCAAAGTTCCTCAATCACTTTTGGATTTAATGAATAAATGTTTAGATGCTGAACCTCATAACAGACCAACTGCTGAAGAATTGTCTGAAAAACTTCATCAATTTTATTATGACTTAAAAGATGAAAAAAGCGAATTATATAAACAAGCTAAAGAAATTAAAGATTCAGACAAAAATTCCTCAACATATAATCAAATCAACTCAGCAAGAATCAATTATCGGACACATCCGCAGGCTATTTACACAAGTCGACTTTTGAAATTTCAAAAACTCCCTAAACCGGTAAATAAGCCGGTAAATCTAGGTAAGAATATTATTCTCAAAAAATTGCACTTTAACATACAGTGACTCACGATGTGTAACAGATAGTTATGAATCAAATTGATCATTACTTTAATAACGTTTGTTTCTTGGAGATCGATCGATTATGTCTATGTTAATTAGTCTTTCTATATTAATCATCTACTTTATCGAGAGTCACAATGTATTTTTAAACTGCATGTAACTAATTCTTAAACATTTTCTAGTAAGTCAACCAGTACCAACACCGACAGAATTTTGATGATTAGTGTGGACTTTTTGACTTGACGCAGTGTAATTTCAAACCCTTTTTAAATTAAAATTTATTGGCGGGCAGCAGTTAAACCTTTGAGTAAATACTATCACAATATTAAATTTGTGTATGTTATGTGTCGTCATTATTCCCGTCAATTGCTATAAATTATATCAATAAAGTAGCTTTAATTGGTTACGCATAATACGTAAGCAAAAGAAAAAGAACGATCTTTTAAATCATGTAATATAAGCCTTTAATTTTGACCTGTGAATTCCTTGAGCGAATACTAGAAATATATATTAAGATATATATTAAGTAGTAAAAAAAAAACGGCAAACTACTGTTCTAAAAGTCAAAACCCAAGTATATGTCCCAAAAGAAACTGTACAGTACATTCGAAATTCGTAAATTCGTAAAATATCTACATCCTAATATCAATAAGATAAAATATACAAAATAATCATCCTGTAAAATTATAAAGGCAAACAGGCATTAAAAACAAATTCGAACCTAATAGTGATGGCTTTTCAGAATATGCATTTAATTATTTATTTGTTTACTAAAGATGTTCTCAAGCGCCTTAATCAATAGGTCGAAATATATCTTGGAATTAAATGTTAATTAATGGAATAAATGGAAATGGACTAAGAAAACCACCGTTTGGCATTTTTAAGAAATTTTTTAAATTCATTAAAGTATCAATTCTTATTTATATACAGTACAATTTTATTATACATTAGCTTAATAAATATTTGGGATTCTTAGATTTGAAAAAATCAATTCTTCGAAAATGTAACGCTCTAAAAATAGCCATTTTAAGTTGACGAATTGAATTCAAGCATGTGACCTTGTTCGTGCAAAAAATATGAAAGAATCTGGATTGAAATTTCGTGTACTACAAACTTTAATCAGTTTTCTCAACCCTCTCAAATAAGAAAATTTTAAACTAGAAAACTTGAGTGTTAAGATCCGGAGCTAATACATAGTTTTCGAAGATAGACATATATCACGTGTTGGACATCTGGACATGCGCGGCATGACGTAGATTTAGGGTGCGGCCCAAACTAATTAAATCAAACATTAGTTAGGGTAATATATGAAGATCACTAATTTCGGATTTTTTGATGGCTAAATTTCAGTTATCAATTTTAT
>CAJVPY010004573.1:0-12444 GCA_910591965.1 Dentiscutata erythropus | reverse complement strand
CCGTAGGATTTGAACTCTAGACCTGCCACTTGGAGAGAGTGACGACTAGACCACTACACTAAGTCGCCACACCTCTGGCTTGGACGATTTTGACAATCTTGAACATTGGATATTTTATATAGTGTGGACATGTCCCATGTACAACACTGTCTGTAAGTGTGATATGTGAAGTTTTTGCGTTTCTGTTTTGACCTTTTTTGAAAAGAGTGGGCTCTATATATACACTATATATTTCCCAATCTTCTGATAATGCCTTGTGATACAGGAAAACTCTTCTAGTTGGTTTTTCTTAATTTTTTCTACTAAGTTTTCTATATTCAAGTACTTTACTTAATTTCAAATTCATACATACCATTTTGTGATCACTACCTGTTATTAAATTAATGTTCTTAATTGTAGCTTCATTAAGAAATTCTCTTATCTCTTCTCCAATCCATATATAGTCAATTTTTGAAGCTACTTCATCTTTTTGCCAGGTATATTTTTTTTTGTATGGATTTAAATACCTATAGGAGTCTATCATCTCTCTATTTTTAAACCACTCAAGAAGAGTTTTTCCCATCCCTTGATTTTTATATTTTATATTACTGGTATCTAATCTTGTATTACATATTGCATTAAAATCTCTAAGTATGCTTACATATGTATTGATTTTGTTTCTACATCTTTCTTGTACTACTATACATTGCACCTCCTTGTTGATTCTTTTATCAGCTGGTGGCAAATATAATATCTATATTTGTATAATTGCTTTTTTAAAGAAAAACTCTAACTTTAGCACATATGGATTGTATTTCTGACTATAGCTAAGTGTCTTGACCAATTTTTACCAACTAGAGCCTCTACTCCTGACCCTTTTAATTTATTCACCTCTCTTGTTAACCAAAAACTTATATATCCAAATTTCTCTATATCTAACCATCTACCCTCTTTCTCATTTATATTAGTTTCTGCCATCCTGATGATGTCCAAACTCTCTTCTTTATCTAAAGCTGCTAAATTTCTCAATCTCTGCCCATTTAGCTTTAAACCATTTATATTATGAAAACCTAAACTAAGTTGCTTGTAACTATTACCCTTATTATTATTATTTCTTCCATTAAATCCTCATATTATTTTTGTATTTTGGGCTTTTTTGAAGTAGAAGTGAGAATTTCTGCCATGCCTATATAATTTGATTTGCCCAAGGTGCCTTTTAAGAGTGCATTGCAACTATCTGCTCTATTACTTTGAACTTTTGTCTTATTTCTGCAAGGATTTTCTCTAACTCATTTGCTTCTTGCCTTTCAGTTTTCTTTCCTTTACGATCAGTAATTGGCAGTCTATTTGATCCTGTTGTAAGTTCTGATTTCTGAAGTAAATTTATATTATCTATATTGACAAGAGGCTTTCTAGTATTACTTCTGGCTTGTATGCTATCTCTTTTACTATTCGTAGACACTCTATCAGTGTGAACAAACTTCCTTGGGCTCTGATTTCTATTTGCTTGTTGCTTTCGTATATAATATTCACCTTTATATATGCTTCTCTTTATATATTCTTTTTTTTTCTTGATTCCCTTTGTTATTGAAAAGGCAATGCTCTCCATATTGATGATTTTTATTACATTTCATTTGGAGATTATAATAGTATGGATTTGATGATTTTGTTTTTGTAAATCTAACATTGATGCAAAATATATGAATACTGCTTCTCTCTGATTGCTATTCCTGTTATCTAGTATATGTACTATTTTTACTTTAAAATTGCTAAGTTGGCAGAGTAAAGTTGCTTCACATGTATTATGTGGCATTCCTTTTAAAATAAGTTTGAATTCATTTTTGAGCTCTAGTTCTCTTATATTAAATTTTCCTCATTTCTGCATCTAATTCTAATATAAGCAGCTTTACGTTCTGCTGAGATATGCCACTTAATATTTTCTAAGAACCCATATGGTTTCAGATATCTTTTTATATTTCCTATTCTTGCTAATATAGGTAGGTCTCAGATAGTTAAATTCACTTCTATGTGGAGGGCCCTTTTCTTGTTGTTTTTGATATTTCCTCCTGATATAGTCTCCTGTTTAGAACCATTTTTATGTGCCTATATAGACTTATATATATCTTCACTTTTCTTTAGTGCAGCATCTTCTCTTTTTTTACCTTCTCTTTCATTTAATTTTTTTCTTTTATTAACTACACCTATCCATTCTTTCACTTCTTGTATTGATTGGTCTTCTTGTCCAAACTCAGTATAAATTAATATCGCTTTAGTTTCTGCACTTTCTGTGTTATCTTTTTTTAGTATTTCAATTTTACTCTCATTAAAATTCATTTCTGCTAATCTTAATAGTACTGCTTTTTCTTTTTTCCTAGCAGTTAGATTTTCTGCATTATCTGTTGGTTCACGTTTTCTTCTTCTCAGATACTTGTTCTTCTTCTTTTATATCAAGCTCCATTTTTGTTGAAATGCATATTATTTCTAGCCTTTTCTTCTTATTTAGTTTAATTCTTTTTTTCTTCATACTTGTTGTAACTTTAGTTACTTTACCAATAAGTACCTGTTCCTTGATCGACAATTTTTTATCTTGATCAGCTTTGTACAAAGCCCATTTGTACATTTCAATTGCGTTGTGGATTGTTGTTATAAATTCTAGGTTCTGATACCCAAAATATCTCGCTACATTTCGATCTACATTTAATGTAAATTTACTTTATCTGCAAGTACTTCTATTTGTTTATTTTGCGATGCTAAAGCAAAATCTTTAATTAGTGTTAGATCCATGTGTTCACTATTTGTATATTATATCTGTGCTATGAGTATGTTGTTTGATTGTCTTTTCAAAATTTCTAGAATGCATGTTTGTTTTGCTATAAGTAAACATATAATAAAATATTTGTTTGTTTGTATGCGTTTTGTTTGTTTGTTTGATTATGCGTCTTACAATGATCAAGGTATATCCCCAAAAAAAACAAAAAAAGTTTTTTAAAAGTAGTTTTTTTAGAAAAAATATATCTTCAACCAAAGAAAGTTCTAACACTTGTACTGTAAACTTTGTTGTAGTTCTAACAAAGTATATATATTTTTAGGTACCTTTTCTTTTTACTTAGACTACTTTATATTGTTTCTTATATCTAAAAATGTTTTATGACTAATTTTCCTTTTGTTGAAATTTGGTGCAAATGATTACCAGAGAGAGTGAACAATGAAAAAAAAAAAAACTAAACTTAATTATTAATAAAAATTAATAATCAAGTATAGTATTTTGTTCAAAATATTGCTAATAAAATTTAAACTTTATAGCTTAATTACAAATTTGTTTAAAAAATAATAACTACTATATTATATTATCATATATAGTATTATTATATAATTTTTTTTTGATTTGATATTTGAAAGCTAGTTATTTATTAATATTTTAGATAGAGATGTAGCAATTTAGCATAGTAGTCTAGTTGTTACTCTCTCTAAATAGCAGGTTTAAAATTCAAATCCTATAGATAACAGTTTTAAAAAATAGGCTTGCATTATGGTAATTTAATATAGATAATCAGATTAGAAAATTTGTAACTTGAATCATATCAGGAAATATTTCTAGAAGATCTACTGGCATTTGTATAATCTGAGAAAACTCAAGAACTATAAAGAAATACAAACTAGTTTAAAGCAGTGCAAATATTTAATAAGTTTAAAACTATATAAATCTCAGAAATTTACTTGATATATAGAAACCACTTGAGAAGACCCAAATTGAAAGCAGTAGCAAAATTTTTGACAGTATTACAGAATTGAAGACTATATTAAGAACTCAACTAGAGACCTGATGATTATAGGCTTTGTAGGTTTGGAGTCACACCAATCTGGCTATTCGGATCACACCAGAGAAAAAAAATATATATTTTGGAATCATATATAGTATCTAAAGTCTAGGCAAACCAACTCTTTCAAGCTAACTAAATTAGAAAAAAAGATATCTTTGGAGCCAGATCTGTGTATCGAATAGAAAGTTGATATTAAAGCTAGCTGTAAATCCAATAAGAGCAAAGAATATATGGGGTAATAATCAAGTGCTAAGTTAGACTAAAACTTTAAAAAACTCTAATACAACTTATATATTACTAAAAAAAGAAATTTTGCATAGAAATTCATCAAACATTGTATTTTTATATAGTAAATTTTTAAATTTTGCTTTATTTTATATATATATTTGGCTAAAATTATATAAACTTTATACAAACTTAAATTTAGGTTGTATTAGAAATCTTTGGGGTTCTGTTAAACTATAGTATAATAATTAAGGCACAATATCTTTAAATCTAATTTGGTAGTGATATAGGATATAGAACAAATTAAAGAATACCTATGAGGTTAGTTTCTAATTGAGTATGCTATTCCTTAAGCCGTTAATTTTAGCAAGTGAATTTGGCTACTAAAATTCTAATCTTTAGTATCTGATCTAATTTTGTTAAAATTTAATATATTTAAAAAAATTTTATACAATAATATTTGAAAATAAAAATTATAAAATAGTAATATTTATTTTTAATTTATAAAAAAAAAGTAAAGTTGTTTATATACTAAAAATCATTTTTTTTTTTTTTTTAAACTTCGGCAACCTTGCCAATACTTTATTAGGTATAAATCTCATATATCTATTTCATATCTATTTCATGAGTGAGCTAACTTTAACACTGGGCTAAACATGTTACTCCTAAATTACAAATATTGACTCACCCGGCTCTTTGTGACGAAAGTCTTATATAACAAAAGTCCAAATTACCCAAGTGCAATCTGCTATAGTAAAATTTCCTCTCTATACTAAACTCTTCTACTAACAAAGAAATTTAATATATTACTAAGCGGCATTTACGGCTGTCAAAATTGTCTCCTCTTTTTAAACCCTAAATTTTCTCCTCCTAACTTCTCGAGTAGAAAGAAAACCTCCTAACTACTCAATAAAAAAACTTCAAGATCAAAGAAAAAAAGGGAAGTTTGAAACCAAAAGGGGAGATACCAAGATGAATACTACAAAAAAAACTATATAAAAACCCTATAAAAGAAAAAAAAAAAAAAAAAGACAAGATAAAAAAAAGAAGAAACAAAAATGGCAGAGGCACTATTATAACCTGTGCCAGGTTAAAAAAATATTATACATGTGACTTTGAGATAACGTATATCTCACATGATACTACTGAAAGCATCTAAAACAAACTTAAAACTCTTTTACGTATTAAATCTACAAATAGAAATTGCTATATGCTCTACACGTGTTTGTTGTTTTCCTAATATGCCACATCGCAATAGCAACTTCTAAAAATAGAAGTGGTAAACAATGTCGATCATTTGGAGGGGGTAGCCAAATCCTTATATTTTTTCAAAAAAAGTTGGTAAAAACGATGACAGGATAAAAACGAGTGCAAGAAGTCCAAAACCTCGAGAGTAAGTGTTGAAAACTGAAAAGACTGGTGTATCCCTGGGTCTCAAAAGAGTCCAAATAGTTCATCAATAGAAGAAAACATATTCTCACCAAAATTTACTACACCAAGAAGTGCCACCTGCCTTTTTCTCCTTTGTGTAATTTGCTTCTGGCTTGCATACTGAATATAAAAAGAAGTCTTCGAGAGAAGGTTAACACTTTATTTGCCTTTAAAAACTACTATTGTAGACCTCTTAAGACTGTAGACTATAGAACTTCATCGATGGAGATTTTGTCCACCAAAATTTTTTCCGGCCAAGAGTGCCACCTGCATTTTCCTCTTAGCAAGGCTTTTGGCTTGCATGCTGAATGAATAGTAAAGAGTCTCTGGAAAATATTAATCTTTACTACAAACTGTTACTATAGCTACTCAACTCTCCACCAGTTTTAATGTTTTTCTTTTAGCAGAGAAAATAGTACAGGTGATCGTCAGAAAGAGTTACCTGACTAAAAATCATTTAAATTTTAAAAAAAGAATTTAATTAGTGATCCACCAGTCAACCAGAGAATGATCATAGTAAAAAGTAACTCAGATTACTATATAAATTTACTATAGTGCAAATGTGGCGTGTACGCATCTAAAACTTTTTTTTATATTAAGTTAATCACCTTTCTAACTTAAAAGACTTTTGTAGAGCTTGTCAAGACGTATCTAATGGTGGTTAGAGCATCAAAATCGGCTTAATAAGTGCTGAGATATCTTAAAAAACGTTTCTTTTACTATGTAAACTTCTTTGCAAAGAATACTATTGTTTGCAAAGAAGTTTATATAGTAAAAGAAATGTTTTTTAAAAATATCTCGGCATTCACCAAGCCGATTTTGATGCTCTAATCACTATTAGATGCGTTTTGACAAGCTTTACAAAAGCCTCTTAAGTTAAAAAGAAGATTAACTTAGTATAAAAAAATGTTTTAGATATACGCACACCACATTCGCACTATAGTAAATTTATATAGTAATCTGAGTCACTTTTTACTATGATTATTCTCTGTTTGACTAGTGGATTACCAATTAAAGTATAAAATTTGTTTTTATTGACAAACTTTTTATAATTTAATTTCTATCTCTATAATCTTAATACAAAATATAGAATAAGTTTTAATAAACAAATTTAATTAGTAAAATTTTTAAATTTTATAAATAAAATAGTAAATTATTTTTTATACCCCCTAATTTATTAACTATACCTCCCTGCAAATTTACATTTTTTTAAAACTTTGAATGAAGACATCACGATAACCACCAAGCCAATTTTGACGAATCTTTTTTTTTTTGCATTCTACAGATTCGTAGAATTCAAATAAAAAAAAATTCATCAAATTTGGCCCATTAGTTGCTAAGATATTATTGCTCAAAGTTTGAAAAAAAATCAACATGTCTATCAAAACAAACAATACAAATTTTTTTAAACTTTGAGCGAAGATATCTCTGCAACCACTGGGTCAAATTCGATAATTTTTTTTTTTATTTGAATTCTACAAATCTGTAGAATGCAAAGAAAAAAAGATTCGTCAAAATTGGCTTGGTGGTTGTCATGATATCTTCACTCAAAGTTTTAAAAAAACTCAAAATATATATCAAAACAAAAGCTGTGCCAAAATTTTCTCAAAGTTTGAGCAAGGATATCTCGACAACCACCAAGCCAATTTTGATGAATTTTTTTTTATTTGAATTCTACGAATCTGTAGAATGCAAATAAAAAAAATTTATCAAATTTGGCTTGGTGGTTGTCGAGATATCTTTGTGTAAAGTTTGAAAAAAAATTTGACACAGCTTTTGTTTTGATATAAGTTTTGAGGTTTTTTTAAAACTTTGAATGAAGATATCTCGACAACACCAAGTCAATTTTTTTTTTTTTGCATTCTACAGCTTTGTAGAATTTAAATAAAAAAAATTCATCGAAATTAGCTCGGTGGTTGTCAAGATATCCTCGCTCAAACTTTAAGAAAATTTTGGTACAGCTTTTGTTTTGATATATGTTTTGGCTTTTTTTAAAATGTTGAACGAATATATCATGACAACCACCAAGTCAATTTCAACGAATTTTTTTTTCTTTGCATTCTACAGATTCATAAAATTCAAATAAAAAAAAATTCATCGAATTTGGCCTAGTGGTTGCTAAGATATCTTCGCTCAAAGTTTAAAAAAAATTTGTATTATTTGTTTTGACGTTTTGATTTTTTTTAAACTTTGAGCGATGATATCTCAGCAACTACTAGGCCAAATTCGATAAACTTTTTTTTATTTGAATTCTACGAATCTGTAGAATGCAAAGAAAAAAAATTGGCTTGGTGGTTGTCATAATATCTTTACTCAAAGTTTTAAAAAAATATAAATCTGCAGAGAGGTATGGTTAATAAATTAGGGGGGTATAAAAAATAATTCTCTTAATTAATTAAAAGTTGTAGAGTTTATTAAAATATATTTAATAATATCTTTAAAAAATACATTAACAACTATATAAAATTTTATATTCAGCAGTTATACCAGCATTTTATTTTTTATTTTTTTTATTTATTTTTTTTTTAGAGCTTTGACAGTTTTGTCAAAGCTCAAATACAACACTTTATTAATATAAAAATCTTGAACAGAAAATTACCAAAGTATAAAATTGTAAGCCCAACATTACCTGGCTACAATTAATGTGTCTAGCTGCGACTTGTTGCACTAGCCTGCCAAAAGCCTATCTCTCCATTCTAACTTTCTTCACTGAGAGTAAAAGAAAATAATATTCCAATATTTAGAAAAAAAGAGTTTTATACATATAAAAACACAAAAAAAAGGGAAAAATAAAAAAAAGAGGAAAAAAAAACGTAAAAAAAGAAAAAACAAAGAAATAAGCCCAGACAAGCTGCAAGAAAAGTATATTATCTCTAATTGTAGAAATAGCAAAAAAAGAAATCGAACAAAAAGGCTTTCTTCTCAGTATCTTTAAAAAAAAAAAAAAAAAAAAAAAAAAAATACGCTATTATAACTCATGCCAGGTAAATGTAAAAATTATATAACAAATACAATATTTGTATATCTCTACTATAAAGCATCGCTCTAATGTTAGTATTTTTTTCTAAACTGTACAACTAACTCCAGAATAATTAGTCTGATCTAATCTGTATTTCAAGCCAGGTGCTGCCACCATCTGTAAATTTATATTTCAAGCCATCTGCTGCTACTATTAGGAGAATTCATGAGATCTGTCCAATTTAGTAGCACTATATCCGTCAAATACATGGTTGTAATCTACTTGACTATCTGGATTTGAGATATAAACAATGTCAATCCTTTGGAGAGGATAAGCCAAATCCCCACTTTTTATCCAAAAATTTTTTACAGAATGACAGAAGTTGTAAAAGATATTTTTTATAAATAAAGAGCAACTACTTGTAATAATTATAAGGAGTGTAATGAAAAATAAAAGTATTTGTTGTTTTTCTTGTTTTTTCTGTTTATACTTCTAAAAGATTTTGTCAATGAAAACTCTTCTCTTTAAGACACCGTCTTCACCAAAATTTTCGATACAAGGGCACCACCTGCCAGTTATTTTGTACCAAAATGCTTTTGGCTTGCATGCTAAATATGTAAAGAAGTTGATAAAGATAGCAGACCGACCTCTATAAAAACCACCTCATCAAAATACAAAGCACTGTTATCTCCAACAAAATTTTCTATTTTTCTTTGGGCAGATTATTTGGAACAAGTAATTATTAAAAAGAGTTTGGTTTTTTTGATACTAGTATTTTATTAGATTTAAGCATAACTATTAAAGCTAACTATATAAAATACAATTATACTAGAACTATGTAACCAATAAGAAGATAACTTCTTAGACTCCAATCTTACTAAATACTAACTCATTCAGTTATTCTAAGAATATTTATATGTGATCTGCTATAATAGAATCTACCTTTAGCTTGTCTCTTTTATTTAAGGCAACAAGCAATTCATTAAATAGTTTCTATAGTTATCTATTTTTTTTTAAAACCTTTCCTATTTAAATTTAAGTATAATAATTAAATCTCCTACTTCTTTATATAAAAGAAGAAAACAGTATTAAATTTACAAAAAAACTAAAAATTTAGAAAGCAAATATGAATACAAGAAAAAAAAAATGAAAAAAAATAACCCTAAACAAGGTTTGAATATAAAAAAAAAGATAAAAAAAGCAAAAAAAAAAAACAGGCTAGCCTGATATATATATGAGAAAAAGAAAATATACTATTATAATTTATACAAAACTAAAAATACTTTAGCATTTAATTTGTTTTTCTAACTATTAAACTAATTTTAAATAACTTGTTTATATAAAGATCTATTTTGAAAAAAAAAACATTTTGCAACTTTTTTCAATGATCACTTGGTCCAAATTTTTCTGAAAAAACTTTTTAACAAAAACAGTAAAAACTAACCTCCCAGCTTATAAGTCAAAGAAAGAAAGAACTATAAGACAGCACCTGTCATTTAGAGATAGTTTTCATATGCTACCTGCTGACAGTTTTAGAATTTATTACTTACTGCAGACCTGGTGCTTGTTGTTTAGAGATAGTTCTCATATACTACCTACTAACAAGTTTAGAGTTTATCACTCACTGACAAATTCGAGTAGTGTATTGTCTGGGTGGAAGACTGTTTTTGTTTTTAGTAACTCACTCTCTTTTAAGTAATACCAAGAGGTCTTTCTCTTATTTTCTTTTTTTGCTGTTCTTACCAAAATTTTCAACAAAAAGTAAGCTTTTTGGCTTACTCCTTCAAAAGATTGGCATTGTTTACATTTACCAAATTGGGATGAACTTAGTAGAAGGCAACCATGTATTTTGTTGGTTTGTAAATACAGTGCTATAATACAGAGAAGAGATCTTCACCCCATTTAGAAGATACCCAAGTTGAGTCAGTGCCCGAAATGAGTCCCAAAGCTAAACCGAAGGTTTACAATTAAGATATAGTAATTAGTTGCAATTATTATATAATTTTTATTCTTATACCTAGCACAGGCTATAATAGTGTGTTATAGCTATCTTTTTTTTTTTTGTTTTTTCATCTTTGTTCATTTATATTAGACTATTTTAGAATTTGTTAAAAAGTTTTTTTTTCCCACTATGAGGTGTTATTTTTTCTAAAATGTTTGTCTTTCATAAACATGGCTTTATTTTTTTTTACTTTTAAGTACAAATAAGTGTTCAATTATATTGTCATGCTTAGGTAAAAAAAGTTTGAAAGAAGGGAGAGATAGTTATGACAGGCAGTAGATACTATCTGTTGAGATTCAGATTATATCCAATTGCAGAAGAGGTCTGGAAAGAGAAGAATCCTACTATAGCAGATTAAATATAGATACCAAGTTGGTAATCGGGTTAGTTGTAACTTGTTATTTAGAGATAGTTCTCATATGCTATCTGCTAACAAGTTCAGAGTTTATCATTTACCTTCTGAAATGCTCAATTGTAAAATTTTACATATTTTAAATAAGTTGTACAAAGCCTAATAAAGTTAAGACATAATTGTCAAATTATTAAAAAAAAATAATAATAAAGATCTATTTTGTTATATGGTATAGCAACATGTTTACTAAAAACATATAATTGTAATTATTAGCTAAAAAAAAAAGAAGTAAACACTGTTGATTTTCTAACAGAAGTAAACTGTTTCATTCACTTTTTTCAAAAATTTTGGTGAAAGCACAAGTGGATAATAGTGAGAAGAATAAACTTTGTTCTCTTCTTAAAAAAAGATATATTTTTTTGTAAAAATAACAAAAAATACAGAGATATGTATATTGCTAACTTTTTAATTAGTAGATAATAAGCTCTAAACTTGTTAGCAGGTAGTATATAAGAACTACTTCTAAATAACAAATACTAACCTCATAATGAGTAATAAATTCTGAGTCTGTTAGCATGTAGTATATAAAAACTATCTCTAAATAACAGGTGCCAGTTTACAGTTCTGCTTAGTTTTATATTTTTTCATTATTCAATTATAGTTTATTATTATTTTATTAAAAAAGTTTAATTATAAATTTTGGTACAAGAGATTGTTAGAAAGAGTTTGGTATGTTTTTGTTTTTTCTATATAAACAATAGCATTAATATATTTTTAAAAATATCTTAATATTCACTAAGCTGATTTAAACTATTAAATACATTTTAACAAGTTTTATAATTTTTAATTAATTGACAAAGTTAGTTAACTTAGTATAAAAAAAGTTTCAAATATGTGTTTTTATATTTTAAAAACTAATTTTTTTTATTTTTTTTTTTAAAGATAAGATCTTGATTAAATAATTTATATAAGAAGTTATATAGTAAATTATATACAACTTAATTTGTACTAATACAAATATATATAAATTATATACAAGAGTAAGAGCTCAAACTAATAAAATTTATCTGTAATCTAAAACCTATTAAAGTAGTTAAAACTTATCTAGCTTTCAAAAACTCTAATTTTTATAAGTAATCTATATTATATTATATTACTAGTATTTGACTTATAGCATTGCCATGGAATTTTATAAGCAAATAGAAAATATGTACCATATTGGTACATTACATATATTATATATACTATAGCAGCAAAAATATATACAATAATAACAATAACAAAAGTAAAAAAATAAAAAAATACTGAATTTTTTTAGCATAATAAACATGCAGAAATTTAAATTTATAACTTCAAATTGCTAATATACCGGTATATTATGAATAGTATAATCATTATAACTATATAAAATATTTAATTTTTAGAGATGTGGCAATTTAGTGTAGTGGTCTAGTCGTTACCCTCTCCAAGTGGCAGATTTAGAGTTCAAATCTCACTAGTGATGATATTTGAAAAATAGGTCTGTGTTTAATTGATGGCTATGCTTATTGGTTGGATCTAGAACTACATCAGAAAATTTTTTATATAGATACATATCAATATATAGCAAAACATCGATATATATCGATAAGATAAAAACGGCATTTATCGATAATTTAGGATATATAACGATATA
>CAJVPY010004572.1:0-12444 GCA_910591965.1 Dentiscutata erythropus | reverse complement strand
ATTGTTTTTACTATTAAATTGCCCCATTTTTATATATAGTAATTCTTTCCATCTCTCACGAATCACGAATTAAATGATTAATTTCGCCTTTTTAAAATAATTTTTTTTTATCAATATTTCAACTAGATAGCAGTCCTGTCAAATAACATACATAATTTATGAGAATCTTACAGCACTTAAACTATTATAACAAGATAAATTCTTCTAGTTCGTTGTCAGACTAGACCAAATCCATCCTTGATGAGATAGAAATAAAATCAAAATCCCTTAATGATATTGTGCATCAAATTTGTATGTATAAGGTCTTTTATTAGTCAGTATATCTAAATAAGCTATTCAAGTTCATAGCATTTAGCAAGTGTATAGAAATCTAATTTTAAAGTTAATAAACACAAGCAACAAACGGATGGATACAAAATAGTTTACGTATTTTCCTTGATTTATAATAACAATACGATCTATTAGCAACAGCTGTTGTTATTAAAAAAATATAATAACAAATTATTCAAAATGTATAGAAATTAAAAAAGTTAATAAGCAAAGCTTCTATGATAATACGACGTACGTATATACTGTAAGTAATAAATTATTCATCGATAATACAGTAATAAATTTCTTGATTTGATTGGTCAATAACCATAAGTAGATCGAAATAAATTAGTTAATCATATGGTGTCTTCACTCATAAAATTAGAGTTATAATTAGAAAATTCTTGTAAACAAAAGCGGGATAAATAAAAAGAAATAAATTTTAAAAATAGTATGCTATTTTTGGATAAAGATCTGGAAATCATTACGTAATTTAGATTTTCGAGAAAGTTCTATGTTGCACTTCGTTTCTCTGAGTAACGAAAAGAATTCTATAAACTTATTCTAGAAAATTTTGTGAAAATTTCAACATAACAAGCTAAATGATACGACCTTTTTTTTACTTTATGATTAGAATTAGATCAGTAATTAACATGAATAATGAACAATATAACTTTTGTGACAGCCTCTACCATTTCGACTAAGCGCAAGCGTATTCATAATTTGAACAAAAAATGCAAAAAATGCAACTTTATACGGCGACATACGGATATAAATTCTCCAAATTGTATATATTGTGATCAGTTGCTTCAAATATCATCGAGTGGTAACAAACTGATTGATGATTTTTTTAAAAAAAACATTCGAGGAGCCAGGAGTTAGTAATAGGTTTAAGAGGCTAGAATATGTTCCATATGAACAATTTACTAACATCGAATACATTACCGAAGGAGGATTCAGTAAAATATATAAAGCAATATGGAAAAATGGCCCAATTACTTCATGGTATTCAAATAAGCAGAGATTTCATAGAAAAAAAGATTGTGGTGTCGTTCTTAAAAGTCTTAACGATTCTAAAAATATAAGCTCTGGCTTTTTAAATGAGGTTGATTTTAGAATTTATTTCATATCATACTAAGCTAAAAGATATAATAAATTAATTTATATTTTGTGATTTAGTTGAAAATTTATAATCGATGCATAAAATCTGCTAGATATGAAGAAGAGTATCTTAACAAATCTTTTGGTATCACCCGGGATCCACGAACGGGAAATTACATGATTATTATGGAATTTATAGGAAACGGAGACTTGCATCATTTTCTAAAAAAAACATCAATGCTTTAACTTGGTCCAAAACACTAGAAATGTTAAATAACATAGTACATGGGCTTATGAAGATCCATAAAAACCAAATTATTCATCGTGACTTTCACAGCGGCAATATTCTTATTGATACTAATCATGAAACACATATTTGTGATTTTGGGATAAGTAGGCCAGCAAATGAGTTATTAGATACCGAAGAAATATATGGCGTTATTCCGTATGTCGCTTCTGAGGTATTAAAAGGAGGAAAGTTCACTATGGCTTCCGATATCTATAGTCTTGGGATGATTATTTGGGAAATGACAACAGGGTGTAAGCCATTTTATGATCGGGAACATAATGAACATCTTATTTTAGATATTCTCAAAGGTCATCGTCCAAAAATTATCTAAGATACACCACAACAATTTGTTGACTTAATAGAGAAATGTTGGAATGCAGATCCATCAAAAAGACCAACCACAGAAATATTAGTGAACGATATAAACGGTTTATGCAACAAAAAGCACGAGATTATCGAGATTTCGAATATCAGGTTCACTAAGCAACATAATTCTCAAGCTATATATTCAAGTCGTCCATTGAGATCTTTGATTAATACTGCTTTACAAAGTATGAAATTAAGTTCTCCAAATAATATAAATACAGGTATGAAAAATAAATTACTTATAATATCTTTAATGAAAAATTAAATGAATACTAAGTTTTTAAAATAACATTATTAGAATATGTTTCCCAAGATATTTTATTAGATATTATGGATAGTGAAAAGTAAATAATTAGCAAGTGTTTTCCTCTAATTAACAGCCATATTTAAAGGTCTATAAACATAAACTCTGAAAATGAACATATTTTTCTTTTGTAACTTGAACATGATCATGTGCGATTTCGCCACCTGAGTTAGGGTTTGTTGTTAATGAGTTTGGTTGGGTTGACTTAATCTTCAGCACGCTCCATTAAATAACGAATGCTTCTTTTCTCTCCAGTAAATTAATTAAATATAAATAAGCTTGTTAAGATAATACATGGCAATAAAGAATAGCTTACCGCCTAATGAATATTCTTTTGTTTATATAACAAATTAATGTGAGCAAAAATGAATTTATATAGTAAAAGATTTGTAATAATAAATATCACACCTTAACCAGCATATTTTAATTAGGCCACTCCAAATTGATTCTTCGTTTAACATAACATTAAATAATTTATAGAAGTGGGGGGGAGGGGACAAAAAAAACACAAAAATAATAATATTGTAATTTTATTGGTTGATTTAACATGTGTTGGTTATATAAAATTTAAAAAATTGGGGGGTAAATACTATTAATTACTATTAATGTGTATTGGGTTCATATAAATTTTGAAAAATAGGGGGGAGGGGGTTATGTTAAACGAAGAATTAAATTGGTCTGGCCTTACTTATTAATAAAAATTACCTTTACTGCCTATGAAATTGATTGAACAAAATGAATAGATAGGAGTAATATGTGATAGTAAATATCATGTTCTTTTTGGCTCATCTAGTAAATTAATGCAGGCGAAAATGAGCTTTCTAGGATAATGCTTAATGCATTATCTTATATTGATCTTTTTTGCTCTCTATTAATTAATAGAATAGATATGCAATGGTAAATATTTACGATTTGAATAGCATATTCCAAATATTTTGAATTATAAAGAAAACGAACTGAATTCGGTATGATAATATATGATTAAAATATCCACGAATTAAACAGTACATCGTAAATAATTAATAATAAAGTGATAATAAATATCGTTTGTTAACCTATAAATTATTGATAAGCAAACCAATATTAATATTTAGCGTTCATGAACTTGAATAGCTTACTTTAAATATCTTGATTGACGTACACTCTTTAATTTATGAGTAAAACGAATTAGATAGGGTAATGCATATAGTAAATATTCACAAACTTGAATAGTTTATCTTAATGCCTAGATTAATGACGTTCATTTTTGTTTACCTACTAATAAAATGGGTTTGCGTGATGGCAATATTTACGACCTCGAATAACGGTTAGATTAATAAATGTTCTTTTTGCTACCTAGTAAATTACTAAAAAAAATAAACTTACAAATACGATCTTATTTTAAATTTTGATTAGTAAAAAGTTCCTTTTTTTTCTATTTACCAGCTCGAATGGACTATTATAATCACTTTAATGTCCACTTGTTCACCTATTAAATTATTAAATAAAATAGAATAGATGAGTATTGCGTAAATGGTAAATATTCATAATTTATTTCATTACATAACGATAATAATTTGGAAATTCTGTTATACGTACGTACAGTACGTATACTGTCCTCAGCACCGTGCCAGGTTTGCGGCGCAGATTTCCTGAACTACAAATCAGATTTCAAGATAAAGTGTAACGTAACACACGTTCAATGCCTTAAAATATGGAAATGATTGAAATGATTACTATTTTTATAAACAATGACAGTTAAATTTTTTGAACGATTCTCTAATGATTTTTCCCAACTTCTTGAAAGTGAATATGATTATAACGTTATTATTGAAGTCGGAAAACAGCCAAATAAACAATTTTTTAAGTGTCATAAATTAATTTTATATCAACGCTCATCATTTTTTCGTCAAAAATTAGAAAGTGCACCTAAAAAAAATAATGTTATTGAAATTGCATTACCTCATATTTCTGTTGAATCTTTTAAAATTATAATCAAGTAAAGTATTTATTATAAATTATTTAAAAGAATGTTACAGTTAGTTATAGAAAAATATTAAATTCATACTGTATATCTAAAATCTTTTTCATTTAGGTACATTTACACTGGTGCTGTTTCATTTGAAGATGTTGAAAACTCCACTATATTTGATCTTCTGATTTCTTCTGATAAATTAAGCTTTGATGAATTGGTTGAATATATTCAAACTTATCTTATTGATAACAATGCTTCTTGGCTTCGATTAAATTTTGCACAAGTTTATAGTACAAGTTTTCAAGTTGATAATTTTAAGATTATACAAAATTTTTGTACCGACATCCTTGCAAAACACCCTAATTTAATTTTTGATTCTGATAATTTTACTTCCATTCAAGAAAATGTGTTAGTAACACTTCTAAACCGAGATGATTTACAAATGGAAGAAATTGGAATTTGGGAGAATACTATTCAATGGGGGAAGGCTCAAACTCAAGATTTACCATCTGATCTTGAATAATGGACTGATGAAAATTTTATGACACTAAAAACACACTTCATAATTGTATTCCATTAATTCGTTATCTTCAAATTCCTGTGATGGAAGTTTTAACGAAAGTCAAGCCTTATAGACGAATTCTTGGACAAGATTTATGGGATGATATTACTGCAAAATTTATGACTTCCGATGCTGTCATCACTTCAAATATTTTACCGGCTCGTAAAAAGGTGCCCGTTCAACTTCCTGTCCGTGAAACACTCATAGAATCTTGTATTATTAATGAAGAGCATGCTGCAGAGATTTCATCATGGATTGATCGTCGCTCTTCTCCTTATGATGTCACAGAAATTCCACATAAATTTAAATTACTTCTTAGAGGAAGTAGAGATGGATTTACTGTTGAGTCGTTTCATAAATTATGCGATAATATACCTGGAACTGTTGTTATTATCAAGGTTGATGGGACAAATGAAATACTTGGAGGATATAATCCATTGATCTGGAATTCAAGTTCAAATTCAGGATATTTAGCAACAACCGATAGTTTTGTTTTTTCATTAAAGACTAATAATCTATCAAGCTCTATTCTTAGGAGAGTTATTAAACAAAATCAGGCAATTGGTTGTTCACGTAAATATGGTCTATATCTTGGTTGTTGTTTTAATATGCGTAATACGGGAGAAGTTTATTATGATAAAACTTGCAGTTTTTACGATCTTTCATTTAGAAACAATGGAAAATTTAAAATAGATGAATATGAAGTATTTCAAATTTTTAAAAGAGATTGGGTTTAAAATCCTAAGTATCAACATAATTACATTGATGCTATATTGAAATTATTATGGTTTTAAGTTTATAAATAAAAACATTTATTCAATTTTGATAATTAACTTTTAAAATACATTAAGAAAGTTAGTAATTAACAATTGTATTGTATAACAATAATCATTAATTCCCAATTACGTACTATGTCAAGATCCTAAGTGCATCCCTTCGGAACCATAGAAAAAAATTAAAAAGTGTGCACTCAGATAGTGTGTGCATTTATGGAGAGCAAAATATTTAGAGCTCTTATAAGCTGAGACCAGACTATACCGTGCATTTAGAGATAATTTACATAATCCGTATACTAAAGAAGTGCACTTGGGGTATTTATAAACTTGAATTGCAGATTACTATATAGACCGATCGTTGGAAATAAACAATTACATGTTTAATAATTGAACGCGACATTTTCTACCAGAAAAATATAGATCAAGTTAAACACAGTTGTGAAAATTACATTCTCAGTAAATAGACTTCACATAATTTCGAAAGCGGAAGAAAAAGATACTATTTTTTTTTTTTGTGATTTCCGAATCAGGAAATACTAGGCTACATCAAATAGCAAAATTGAAATTACTACCTTTGCCTTATAATTAATTATCATATTAATAGTAATGTTTTGAATTGCATTTTTGGAGATTTGATATTTTTGAAACATATGTACTGTATATAAAGATTTTTGAACGAAATTTAATTAAATCAGACAAATCGGAGAAATTTCTAGAAGACATGCTCGACCTTATATTGAAATTTAGATCGAGTAAACTTTTGTGAAATACTTACCAAAATACCAAATCCATTCTGATCTTATTCGAGATCGTAGTAAAAAAAAGGCAATTAGAGAGTTGGAGATGTGCATTTATAGAGAACAAAATATATGTAGTTATTATAATTCTATACTATACTAAAGAGAGAATTTATGTTTTTATGGTGGACGACTGATAAAAAATGACTTCCGAAATCGTTGTGCGTCTATCATAGATAATAACTAACAAAAACTGTATTATAATCTAAACCACTACACAAAACTATAGGTGTTAAACGAAACTTCGAAGTTTCGCGCTGACAAAACGCGAAACCTAGTTTCGTCTTTCGTCAATTAAAACCTTAAATGACGAAACTGACAAAATTGTAGAGGGTGACAAAGCGAATATACAAATATACTGTATGTTGCTGAAAATCATTGATTATGTATATAAAAAATAACCTAATAAAAAATTACAAAAAATTTTATTGTATAAATAGGCGTTTGAATTTCTTAAAGGGAATTAGAAATGAGTATTCTATAATGCATTATACTAGTACACTACGTATCAGTTCTAGTGAGAAGTCGCTTGGTGTTTATTTTGTGATCTTACAAATTTATTTTGTGCTAGTATGTTTTAATTCGTTATTTGTGTTATTTCATGAGTAAGTAAGTACTATGGCTTTTTGATAAGGTTATTTCAACCGGTCTATAACAACACTGGCGTTGTTTATTTTTTTCTGGCATATATGTAACTTCGGATACTGATCTCTGAATAAATTATGAATGTTAATTCAATGAAAATAACATTTACTATTTGTATTCTTTTTTTAAGAGAGAGCACTAGGGTCTCGTCTTTTTTGGGCGTAAGGTTCCAACATTCATTTTAAGTTTAAGGTTTCGTCTTTTGTCAGAAGAATTTGGGGCTTCGACTTTCGTTAGAGGTTTCGTCTTTCGTCATCATGCGAAAAAGGTTTCGCCTAGCAAATACACACAAAACTCTAATATTGGAAGAATTTTATCGGAAGTAGAAATATTTGATCAGAGTACGTTATTAAAGTTATTGTAATTAGAGTATATTACGTCCGAAATTTAAATGTTTATTCACAGGAAGTGAATCACGATTTCAATTAAGGGACTATTAGAGTGAACCATTTTTGTTCGACTCCAAAGTGTTCGAGTTCGACTGAGCTATATAATTTTCTAACACTTAGAATGAACCTCTTCGAATGCCCAAAAATTTTAAAATTGCAGAAATTTGTACCCGATAGTTTATTTAATAAACTATTTCTATTGATTAACTTTCTATTATATTTCGTGATTAAATAGTTAAACTATGTAATTATCGAGATTAATCCAACTATATAGAATAGTTTTTATATTATCACGTTCTTTTAAATATTATTTTTATTTCTGTTGCCTTTATTCCTACTGGAAGATTCTTCATTCATCAGTCCTTATTGATGAGAATCTCTATTTTAGTGGCGGATATTCTATTAGAGTTGTACGTGGAGATACGGGTACTACTATCCAAATTTTCTATTTGAATATGTTAAACTATTTAATACAACTGACAGAAATAGAGTTCTACTTCACTTAATGAAATTCAGCCTAAAGTAAGAAGTAATGTATCATGTGCCAATTTAATAACGGACTGATTGCAATTTTTAGTGAGTTCGTTAATATAACTTATGTCGCAAATGCTATTTGGGCATTTGATACATTAAGTCAATCATAGAGTTCATGAGATGCGACAAAATCCACCTTCACCTCTGGCTGGTTATTAAAAATTTTATATATTGGTAGAATAAGTCTAATTAATTATTCATAGTATATGCCAATAGATAATGTATGTATTATCTTTTAACATAATTTTTAATAATTAATATCTCCATTCACGCGCTACACCCCTTAGCATCTTCATCAACAATAAAGTTCAATCAATATATCACATCAAATTGCTCTTAATACACGTTGCTCATTTATTTACATAGTTCTATCTTAAAAAATATATTATTCTGAGCAAAATTATATGAAGGGAAATTTCTTTACTAACTCTTAGTCTTTTTTAATTAATGATTTTATAGTTACTGTTATACAGAATAACACAAAATCTAATACGTGGACAAATATGGCACGTAATGAATAAATATAATTTTATTTTACCTTATCAATTAGAATTTAATCTAATATCATAGAGTATATCCGGACCAATACCTCCTGCTTGTATTTATTTCTCAACGGTATTAATTATCAATACTTTATAATAAATATTTTAATATACGTATATTAAAGATTTTTTTATTGATATTTTAAATTAAAGGCCTCCGACGAGCGTATTATACCATTTAGAGGTTCTAATAGAAGTAAACTTTCGGTAATCTGTGGATTTTAGAAATTGCAATCTATCAATGGTCAATTGAGGTTAATTATTTACGCGCCAGCCAACTACCAGCTTGGGAAACAAGAATCTGGTGATTATAAAAGTGTGATTATACGTATAAAGGACAAATTTTATGTTTTATATTAGCTTGAGTTAAAAATTGTGATTATGAGGGTAGTGACTATAATGAGATCTGACTTTATATAATACATACTTAGCAATAATAGCATGTCAAATACAGTCAAACCTCGAGGTCTGACTGTAATCTATTTTTAATAATATATTTGAACTAAAAAACAATTGCAAATTGAAAAAAAAACAATTATTAATTACAAATGCTATCAAATATTAACTATCATTAAACTATTAGTCTATATTTGGGCATTCAACAGGTTACTTACTAAAACAATTTAGCCATTAATAAGTATGAAAAATAACGTCTAAATCCAATGTTTTTGTTGGATAATATTCTTACCTGCATTTATTGGTCTAGGGAGATTTTGAAATTTCAAAATTCGACTTGTATAAATAGCTTGTTTATGTGTCTGGTATTTGAATCGTTGTGTCAACATGACTCGATTGAAATTTTTACCAGAGTCATCAATTACTTTAACTTGTTTATATAATTCGGGTTTATTATTGTCCGAATCATGATAAAATTGATACAGCGTATTGGCCAATTCTTCAGCTTTTAGTCTATTCTGGGGCTCAGCATCTGAGCATTTATTCATCAAATCCAAAAGTAGTATGGGAACTTCACATCTAATTTCAGGTCTATAGCCTAAAGAAATTTTAATTGCTAGTCCTTATCATGTGAATTATCATGATATGGAGGATACCCCAAAAAATTTCTGACATGATTATTCCAAAGAATAAATATCTGATTTTTGAGTATATTCTTTTTTCCACAACACTTCTGGAACAATATAAGGGAGTACACAAATAACCGTAGAATTTGAATCTTGGGACAATGAACTCGAAAGTCCCAAGTCTGCAATATAAGCGCAATGTAATTATTTTGCAAAATTTTACAAATCTATGAGAATGAATTATTTCAATATTAGAAATAGTGCAATGTAATAAATTTAATTTATCATTCAACTTCATTTGTGATACAGAGTGAAGATTTCGACGCAAAGAACCCATTTTGCATTTGTTAATACAAGGACATAATTTTTAGAGATATTATCTTTTGATATTCCGTAACATTCTAAAAATGAAGGATTATTATAGCAAATCTCACAGTAGCCTTAACTTTGACGGCAGAAAAAAAACTTGATAGTTAGTTAAAAAATGGAACATTATGTATCATCAAAAAAATTACAAATATTAGATAAAAAATCACCTCTCTTATCTCTTAATACTTTAAGCAGGCAAATTTGCCTGCAAAATTCAATTTTAATGTAATTGCCAAAAAATGAGGTGGGAGAGGTCCCCTAAGAGATACCTCATTTAATTTGGCTAGACTTGAGTAACATATTGGCAAAATGCTGATTGTATAAATTATGTCATGCATGATCTGCACTAACTAGAAAATGTGCTAATCAGGTTTTGCTGCGCCACACATTTGTTGATCAAAATCCAAAAATTGGTTAATAAAGTTTAGCGACTTTTATTTTGGATATTAATTGTTCACACTTATTCTCACGCTAAAAAATTACCTTATTTCATAAGTTTTTTTTAAAAAAATGACATCCACCACAGGAATTTTTTTTTTTTTAAAAAAAAAAACTTCCGATTTGTTCTTTTTTTTTACCTGTAAATAATTTGCAATCGTTTAAAGAATGCAACTTTAAATTTTGTGTCAGAGATATTTTTATCACAAATGAAACTTCATAATTCAAATTAAATAAAATAACTTTAGCTAAATCATTTAATATTTAAAATTAGAAGAATAGTATTTTTGGTATTAAAATTAAAGGATGGTATTTCTGGTGTTTTTCTTAAATAAAAAATAAAAAAGGTAAAACCTATTAACTAATTATTGGTTGTTAGTTTAAATTTTGATTCAAGCTTAAGAAATTTTTGTTAATTAGTTTATGATGATACAAGAAAATGAAGAATTACCTGATGAATTGGTAGACCTTTATGAGGTTTCATTTATTTCACAAACACTTGAAGATCTTTTAGCTAAAGAGATGCTTGAAGACAATGATTATGATAGCGATGGTGATAATATAGAATTGAGTAATGATACAAATGTTATTAATGAAGAACAAATCGAATCAAACATTGCAGCATCACTACAAACCAAAAAAAAAACTAGAGAAGAAAAAAAAGGTTGTGAAAGTAAAAATAGAGAAAATAATACAAGTTCAGAAAGAAAAGCTAAAGTAATTATACAATTACCTGTTCCTCCAGATTTTAATAATTTAGAACATAGTGTGCCATTTCATTCAAGTTTTGTTAGATTGCCATTAGTATTACCTGACAATAATATTAATCCATATGGACTAATTAGACTATTTTTTTCACAATCGATTCTTATTAAAATTTTAACAAACACTAATGAATATGCAAAATCAAAAAATGCCAGCATAGATGGACAAGTTTGGTTACCTTTAACATTAGCTGAATTGAAAATTTGGATAGGAATTGTTATATACATGGGTTTAATTAAGTTGTCGCAGGTAACAGATTATTGGTCAATTGATCCTAAATATCCTCAGCATGATATTATTCAAACAATGTCAATGATATGTTTTCAACAAATAAAAAGGTACTTACATATTTCAGATATTAATTCTGAAAAACTTCATTGGTTTGATAAGGTTGAACCTCTTATATCACATGTTCAAAATATTAGCAAACAAATGTATGTACCAGGTTCGAATATATCGATTGATGAAATGATAGTACGGTTTTCAGGGTATAGTAAACACACATTTAGGATGAAAAATAAACCTATATCTGAAGGTTACAAGATAATATCATTATGTGAAAAAGGCTATACTTACATATTTGTACTGGAATCACATGTTGAAAATAATAATGAAATTCCAAGTATTTTTGGTCTTAGCAAAGGATTTCTAGTTTTATATCTTGTTATGCAATTATCTAATAGTCAGGCATATAATATTTATATGGACAATTATTTTGCAAGTGTGCCTCTTTTTAATTATTTATGAATTAAAGGTTATAGTGCTTGTGGCACAGTATGAACAAATTCTGCAATGTTTCCTAAAGAATTAAAAGTTGAAAAATCTATACGTTTGAATTGGGATAATTTAGCTGGAGTAGTAGTAAATAATGTTTTAGTAATTTTTTGGATGGATAATAGTCCTGTCCATATGCTCTCAACAATTCATGGTATCAAAGGTAATGAGTGGAAAGTTTTAAGTTCAAGACGATGGCCACAAGAAACAAGCTCAAATGCAAATAATGTACGAAAAGTTTTTGGTGATGAAATCCGAAAAGAAATTTTAATTCCAAAAGCTATTTATGACTATAATCATTTTATAAATGGAGTTGATATTGCTGACCAATATCGATCTTATTACAATTGTCAGCTTACTGCTTCACATACCTGGATGTCATTACTATTTTGGCTAATAGATACAGCTATAGTAAAGTCATACATTATTTTTTGGAAAAATGGTAAATAGTTTAGCTTATTTTATCTAAGCTTTAACATTAGTATTATTTTATATACTAATTAATAAG
>CAJVPY010004571.1:0-12445 GCA_910591965.1 Dentiscutata erythropus | reverse complement strand
CCGCTCGTAGTCATACTACCTTCGGCAATATCCTGTCAGACCATCCTGAAGTATTCTTAATCCACCAACCGCTCTCGTGTAGTGATTTTGATTTTCTGTACCTAAGAATCAAATTACGAAACGAGACGAAAAGAGATGTATAGCACCCAACATTATGAACTATCCTCTGAAAAAAGATGTTATGCCCCAAAACGTTAACAAATACCCTTCTCGTGATCTAAGCCATGACGACTACATTAAGAAAACTTATCTTAAAACTCAGACCTCAAACAATAAAACTAAAGATGAAACACCCACTGATGCTAAAGAAGACTTCTCACATGACCAAAAACGAGACAATAATAGTAAAAAAGTAACCTTTAAATTAGAAAGTGACCAACAATCAAGAGATGTACGGTATACCAATAACATACCCACAACTAGCCGAGACCAAAATATATACACCCGAAATACTAATAGAATATTTAAAAGAAATATATCTATAATTGGTTATTTGAAACTAAAAAGGATTAGAAAAGATAACAAAAGCGTAAAGCAAACCATCATAAAACCAGAAAAGCTAAAGAAATGGAAAGCTTATCTCGAATATAAAAAGCAAAAAGAATTAAACTTCATCACTAAAGAACAGTCTCAAAAGAAAAAGCCAAAATATCAACCGATATCCAAAGGATTTGTTGATGAGAATACCCTTTAGATATTTTTAAAGATATGCGAACGAAATAGGAATAGAAAGAAACTCATTGGGATAACTACTAATGGCATATGGAATGCTATAGTAGAAGCTGTAATAGAAACTGGAGCCAATCTCATACAAACCTTTGTACAATATATAACTATAAAAGGAGAATTCAAAAATGAGGTATATAGTAACTTTGCAACCCTGCAAAGAGGATTGCCAGATATTCAGAATAAAATCAGAATCATTCAGAGAAATAAACAAGCACAATTGAAGTTAGTAATACACGCTTCAATGGGACTGACAATAAGTGCTAACTTGCTGAATAAACAAGAAGAAATAAATTGAAAAACAAAAAAAATAGTGCAAGAAATACAGAGAGCACATAATATAGGAGCACGAAACTATATACTCCATATAGGATCAACTAAAGATACAGACCCTAAAGAAATAACCAAAAACCTGCAACACATCCTCGCCGCTAGTGTATCAATGGATGTGATAATCTTACTTGAAAACTCAGCATCAAACAAATGTTATGAGCAACATTTGAAGAACTACTCAAGATAAAGAATAGCATACTAAAAGACGAAAGGTATAAAAAGGATACTACTGGTAAAGCGATAGACTGGATAAAGCTGTGTTTTGACACACAGCATTACTTTGCAGCTGGAGCAGGCAAGAACCTCGGGAATACCTCAAAGTAATTGAGGATTATGGAAAAGAAATACGACTGTTACATATAAACAATGTCGTTTGCGCTAGAATACAAAGAACTAAAACTGGCCAGATAATAAACATAAAACCAATAGTATTTGGAAGTGGACAAGATATCCACGAACACCTGCTAAATGCACAGCTAGCACAAGAAATATTTAAAGAATTAGTACAGAGAATGCATGCAAGTATACTAGAAACACCCAGAAAAACAGACTGGGATAAAAAAGAACAAATAAATAAAGTACAAACATTAAGGTATTATGCAAATGACATATTACCAAGTGACAGAGAGCTCAACAAAGAACTTGAAACCAGAATTAAGGAATTGAATAAATAGGACCCAACAAAAGGATTACAATATGGAGAATTACCATTACATGAAATATACCAATTCAAAAAAGATCCAATTGAATATATAACGAAAGCTATGGCAAATCTAAAGATAGAATGACAAGAGAAATACCAAAATCCAGAGAAAGAAGCGGAAAGTAAATGATTGCTTGATGAGAAAACAGGAAGAATAGTGAGTAAAATAAACTATATAAGAAATAAATACTCGCTAGCAATAAAACCAACTAAAGTAAAACAACCAAAAATGCTGATAATAGCAGCGTTTTCAGGAATGCTAAACACAACAAACAGAGATCTTGAAGAAATTAAAAAAGAACGAGAAAAAGGAAAATCAATTGAATTTACTGAAGACTTGGAAGATCTAATGCTAAACATATTAGACATTGAAACACAATATAACAAAGTAAATAGAATGAATTCCAAAGACATTCACAAAACAATAGAAAGAATCAAAAGTATACCAAAACTACCAGAAGAAGTTAGAAATTATAGAGAAACAGAAAGAGAACAACTTTATAACTTCCTAACATGGTATGATGACCAAAAGCATTATACAAAAGAATCAGTAAAGAAAGAAATAAGAAAGAAAGAAGAAGAATATCAAATAGATATTAAGAAAACCTTGGAAATGAAGCCTGAAGAATTCAGAAATATGGATGAACTAGACCGATATGCGATAGTTCAGACATTATTATTAACATCAGAATTAGAACCTAATAATGAAACCAGAGAAAAAGCAAATCAAAAATATTTAGACTTTGCAATGATAGATATTGAGGATACCAAACCAACAAAACAAATAAATAATGAAGAATTACTTAAACAAATGAAAAAAGAATCAGAAATACAAAAACAATTGGAAGAAGAAAAGAAACAAAAAAATAGAAAATATAGACAAAGAAAGTGACTCAGAAAGCATGCTAGAAGACAAAGCTTACCAAAGAGACTTGGATAACTTTGAAAGCAAATTAGAACACTGGAATAGACCTGGATCAACATCCCAGGCACCAGAACAAAGTAGATTTGAACCACACTATAATTATCCAATAGCATACTCAAACTACGAACCAGAACCAGAAAGTGACCAAGTATTGTTCACAGAACAAGACTTTAACAACTATAGAAAAAAGAGAACCAATGAATCAACAAGTGATTTATTATACAAAAGTAACACTACACACAACAGTGAACAATCCAGAGATGATGAAGAAATCATAAGGAACATATCTCAAGGATTACTAAACCAAGATGATGGCTCAATATTTAAGGTTATGGATAGCATATCTAGTATAACACCATTAGAACCTAATATACAAAATATAATATTAAATCAAGAAAATTATGAATATGAAGTAGGAGATGATGGATATTTAAGAGCAAAAAGTGATACAAGTATAAATCAACAAACAGAACAAATTGAACAAACAGAACAAACCAAATCACCGGCACCGTTATTTATTTAAAATACACTCAACTTTATAACACCATCATACTTCAAGAAAGATAATACCAAAAACATAGCAAAAAATGTAGTAAAGAACCAAGCTACAGCTCAGATAAACCAAACAACAAACCAATTCGAAAGAACACGAAAAGATTCATTTGAGAAAAGAAAACAAATAACAATGAAAGATTATAGACAATGAATAGAAGAAGATAAAAACAATCTGAGAAATGAATACCTAAAACTACAACAAGAACAACAACAATTAAGAAATGAAAAACTATCGATAATAACAGAATATAACCAAGAACTGATAGAAATAGGAATAAATCCAGACTTAAACTTACCATATCTAAGACCAATAACCGACAGACCTGGAATATCTAACTATAAAGGGAAAACACCAGACTATGGATATGGAAATGAAGACAGAGAAGTTAGCATATTAGAAACAAAACCAGTTAAACTAAAAAGTGAATGAAGATAAAAATACATGAGGAATTAGCTCATATACCAAACGAATACAGAAAATATATAATACCCATATTAGGAACTAGAAAACCACTAAAAAGCAAAGATCAACATGTATTGTTACCAAATATGTGAACAGCAATTAACATTGACAAAAAGGAAATTATTTAGTAACAACACTATTACATATTGCAAAAGAAGGTGTATGCGTACAAAATGGATTAATTAATGATTGGACAATCAGAATAATTAACTATACAAACAAATTTAAAGTAATACAAAAAGGAGACCATATCGGAAATATAACCAAAATAGACAAAATAAGAACAATAAACGAAATTAGTAAAGATTTAAAATAAATCAAAGAATTTAATGACACAAACAAATACAAGTATGACATAAAGATTGGAGAAAAAGAGTTAACAGAAAAAGAACATATGGAAATACTTATCAAAAATACAAATAAAGAATATAGAGAAAAAATGAGACCAATATTTACGAAATATATGGAAATATTCCGAATAAAGAAAGAAAAAGGGACAACCTTCAATAAAAAATACTTTGCAAGACTTGGAGAAATAGAATTAGAATTAGATACTCCAGAAAAAGATATACCACAGAACCAAAAAGCAAGACTTCTAAGAAATTATTCTGACGAACAAATAGAACAATCAAAGAAATTATATAAAGAACTTATTGAGTCTAATATAATAGAACCCTCCAGAGCAAGCTGGATGGCACTACTAGTAATAGTACCCAAACCTGACGGTAGCTATAGAGCCGCAGTAGACTATACACTACTAAACAAGTACCTAAAGAAAGATCCATTTGAAATACCAAACATATCTGTGATACTTCAAAATAGCAAGGCAAAAAAATTTTTTAACCTGTGATTTTAAAAGTGCTTATTATCAGTTTCCATTAAAAATGGAACATAGAGATAGAAGTACTGCATACTTTCCTGGTATAGGAAAATTTAGATTTACAAAATATCCAATGGGAATTAGTATGGCACCAGTATACATGATGAGATACATGTTTCAACTATTTGAAGACTTGGATTATGTATATGTATATATGGATGATTTAACTATAGGAAGTCAAACTATAGAAGAGCATTTTCAACATATCCAAACAGTGTTTGAATGCATAAAAAAAGCAGGCCTTACCCTAAAAGCAGAAAAATGTGAATTCATAATGAAAGAAATAATGATATTAAACCATAAAGTGCAACATGGACAAATATTACCAAACCAAAAGAAAAAAGAAGAAGTACAAAAAATTAAACCACCAAAAGATAAGAAAAGTGTATAACAATTTATGGGATCAATGAATTATTTTCAGAGATTTATACCAAAATTCGGAGATATTGCAAGACCAATATATGACTTATTAAAGAAAAACTCTCATTTTGAATGGACACAAGAACATCAAAAAGCATTTAAAATACTTAAAGATAAGGTGTATAATGCAATAGCATTAACATACCCTAAAAAAGGATATCAATTAATAATAGAGACTGACGCCTCAGATAAAGGAATAGGCGCATGCTTAAAACAAATAAATCCAAACTTAGCATACTACAAAACAAAGATGCACAAATGAATAGAACAAAAGATAAGGATGATTATACCAAATCCGAAGAAGAAATAATTGAGTTAGCATCACATACTTTAAAACCCAATAAACAACTATGGAGAAGTACACAAAAAGAACTTTACGCAATATATTTTTACTTAAATTATTGGAAACATTACATAGAATCTAAAAATGTAATTGTACAAACTAATAATACTGGCGTAAGTGACTCATTAGGAAAAATGCCAAGAAATCAAACTATGGAAAGATGGCTTATCAAACTACAAGACTTTAATTGGACTGTAGAATGAATTAAAGGAAAATATAACACTATAGCAAATTGGCTAAGTAGACAAATGGAAATAGATGAAAATGGAAATCAGATTGTGAAACTAAAAATTAGAATAAAAGATAAAGATATAAAGGCACCCAACATAATGAACTTTAATCCAAAGACGCCTAACAAACAAAACCTAATCCCAAAGGCTAAAAATATAATCAAAACAGATAAGAAAACATCTGATGGAAGAAATCAATATTTCAAATACTAGACAAATACCACCGTATTACAAATTAAAAGAAATCTTTGAAGACGAATTAAAATGTATAGAATACCTGATGACTAAAGAAATACTACCATGAGAACTTAAATGCCTAAATATTTATTGTTTATGGCAAATGACCCTAAGTGAAAATCTTTAAATGCCCAAATCGAGACTGTAGATTAAAGATATCATTATTCAATGGTACAATCTTTTCAAACGCCAACTTATCTTGTAACCAAATATTATTAATTAGATATTATTGGCTTGCCAAGGCTAGAAGAAAACAAATTAACATCTTTACGAAAATATCATTACCAACAATAATGCACAAGTTGAAAACAAAATAGGTGGCAAAGATGATATTGTAGAATATGACGAATCAATATTTACAAAGATAGAAAAAACAATAAAGTAAACAAAGTATGGGTATTCAGAGGAATATTCCGAAATACAAAAGAATTCTTTGCAGAAGTAGTACCAGATAGAACATCTAAAAAGTTATTAAACTTAATCCAGAAACACATACACCCAGAATCGATGATCTATACAGATATGTTCAAAAGTTATGACAAAATATATGAATGATTAAATATTGCATATCATCAAATAAATTACAGCAAAGGAATGACCGTAACAGAAATAGATGAAAGATTAAATGAACTAAAAATAATGCACACAAACAATATTGAGTGCACTTGGCAATTCTTAAAGATAACATACCAGGCCAGAATCGAAATAAGAAAGATTTACCTTATCATTTATTTGAACACATCTTCAGACGCCAAAATAAACAAAGATTATGGAACGTGTTTATCGAATATTTACATGACACAAATAAGGAACTCATTGACAAAATACAATCAACAAGTAATACAAATTCAGATTTGGAATAAACTACTGATAAGAAATAATTATATAAAGATACCCTGAACAACTGACTAAAGGACATTCAAAGCATAACGGAAAAACTACAACAGACCCTAAATGGTAAACACCCAACAAATAATTAAAGAACTAAAAAGAAACCAAAAAATAATTAAGAAACAAATCGAACAATTCAGAAATTCAGTACCCAGAATTAAATCTTGGATACAATTTAGGATCAGAAACTTGAATTATATAAATTGTTTGACCCTAATGGTATTAAGAAGCAAACTAAATAACCAAGATCTATATGACCAACTACCAGGAACGGATAAACCATTTGGAGCTTAAAAAAGAACCAGAACCGAAAATCTATACTAAGAAATCAGAAGTAACAACTATATCTTATACAGAAGAATGACAAGAAATTGAAAATAGCCTACTCTATAAAGAATTTAATAAACCAAAGAACAAACGAGATCTGAAAAACTTCGACAAATATTTAATTATCCTAGGAGCAATAGCCCTTGCTGAACAAAAACCAGAAGATTTTGAACATAGATACTGGCTAAATAATTTAATACGAAAACAATTACTAAGTGGATTAGAACTAAGACCAGACTACAACTTAACAAATTTCAACTAACCCCGATAAGAACTGAAGATGTTAAAAAAGAAATAAATTAAAAATTGTTGAAACTGAAACAAAAACATTATCCAGAACAACTGAAAATATTGCACTTAGCAAACCAACGAGGAAGTTACTATTAAATGATAAAAGCAGAAATAACTAAAAGCAAACTTGAAATATTAATTGATGAAGTAATTAAAGAACTTGAAGACAAACTATTAATTAACAGAGAAAAGAAAACAGAAATTTTAAAGAAAATAAGAAGTACAGAATTGGAAGAACCAACATTTAAAGAAGAACAAAAAGAAGTAATAAAACATCTAGAAGGAATAACGTTTGAAGAACAAAATAAAACGACGAACTATCATCAGAAAGTTGATACTATAAACTGGTTAAGGAAACGGCTCTACAAAGATGCACTGTATCATTGTATTAACTGCAACTTAGGCTGGAGATACGAAAGCCATAATTCACACAACTGTAATTACAATAGCAAACCAGGAAAAGAACTATGAAACTTTTATAGAATAACAATACAAGAACTTGAAAAATTAGAAAACTTCTTTATTATCTCAAAAAGAACAGAGGACCTGATAGATAATATAAATAAACAAACTTTTAGACCAGTCCAACTTACACTGAAGAAAAGGAAAGAATTATCAAAGAAATAATTGAACTAACAAGAATTAACCTTAAAGAACTCATAGAAAGAATTGAAGAAAAACTAAAATGAACGAATCTAATTATTGCCAATGGTGTGAAGAACACATAGGAAAACTTGAAGAACATAATTGTCAAACTATGAGAAACCAAGTGACACTTCTAACGATGTATCAAACTGGAATGAATAAAGACGAACTAGCAACAGTACAAATTGCGATAAGACTTGGAAGTAAAGAAAATAAAGTAAACTACTGTGAAAAATGCGATAAGTATGTAGAAAACCCTGGAGAACACCTTATATGATCCCACCACATGGATAAAGAATTAGAAAATGCAAGTTTAGAACAAACTAGAAAATACAATGAAGAAATTCAAGAAATTTCAAAGGAAGAATTTAAGAACCATAACCAAGCAACAATCGAAGAAAGAATAGTAGCAGCATTCAATAAATATCAAGAAAATAATGAAGAAACCTTTAACAAGACCTTAGAAGAAATTAGACAGAGGCAAAGCAACAAAGACTATATCTGCAGAATATGCAACAGAAAAGGATATACAAATAGATATTGTCCAGATCAGGAATGTTTCACATGTAACAAACTAGAACACCAATCAAGAGATTGTCCGAATAGAACTAACCAATCAAAAAATAATCCGCGAAGAACCTATAGTGACTCAAATAACTGAAATTGGAATAATCAGCAAGGACCATTGCGAAGAGAGTTCATATGCAAATTCTGTGGAGAAAACCACAGATACGAAAACTGTAAAATATACAGAGAGCTAAAAGAAAATGGAACAGCAACATACAGAATGGGCCTCGTATTTAAAAAGCCGAGACCACCATCATTGTTGCAACTGCAGCAAACCCACAGCATCTGTAAACCTATATTACATCCAAGGACTATACAAATCACCAAGGAATTTTGAATCTATATTCCTACCAAAACAAATGATGTGTAACGGATATTACCGAGAGTATCTCAAAGAACTCGACATCAAAGACGACCGAGCACGAAAATACTATCAGACCATAGGCCAAGGAAGACTTGTAAACTGCTATTTATGTGGAAAACAAGGACTCAAAAGAAGAATGGAAGACTGGCAAACGCGATTCTTTTGCAATAAAGAATAAAAATTTGCAAATCTCATTTACCAATTAGAAGAACAAATGACAGACAATAGAGAAATAATGAAGAAAATCCACACTTACACCAGGAACCAAACCAATACCCATTACCACATTAATGAATCGAAAATTAGAAGAATATATAAGTATATGAACGAAACAGACCAATGAGACCATAATAACCCAAACTTCAAAACCATCACTGATGAACAAACAGATGACATTATGAATTACTATTGATATTATCAAAACGGAAATGAAGAAGTAACTGAAGAAGATTCTAAGGACTACGACAGTGATTATGAAAGATTAACAATAGGACTAGAGAATTCAATAATTATCAATATAAAAGAAAAAGGAAAATTGGATGATTACCAAGAGCAAATGGAAATACAAGCCTGGAACCTTTGTAAAGCATGTTTAATGCCAATATCAGAAGTACACATTGAAAACAGAGATTATCGAAATGAATACTATTTAGAATACCTTATGGAAATTGAAGAAAAAACGATCAACCTAGATAAGGAACCTGAAGAAAAGGAACAAACTAAACAAAAGATGGAAGAAAATTCAGAGCCAGTTGAAGAAATAATAAAACCAAGAAATCAAAAAGAAAAATTATTAAAGAAAATACAATGGCACGGAGAAAGTGAAGAAAACAATGAATTCAAGTATGAACCACAAAATATTGAAGAATTAGATAATTACATTGAGGAAATAACAAAGGATCAATACCAAGAAGACATATCCCAAAACGCTTCAGACCTAAGAAAATTAACATTAACAGTATTAAATTTATTTTTCAAAAAACGAAGCAAAAAGTGAAGACCTAAAACAAAGATTATCAGTACTCGAAAAATTGACTCTAAAATCGTTATTACAAATTGATACCCTAGAAACAAAAGTAAAAAACCTTACAAATGAAAACCATATACTCAAAAGAAGAATTGAGCACTTAGAATAAAGTGCCAGAAAAACTGTTAAATTTAGCACAAGCACGTCAACAACTGACAAATAATTTAATATTACTATATTTAGTCTATTATATAATTAGTCCATATTATTTATTAAACAATATTATTATCTTTATATTATATCTTATCACTGGCAATACGCCAAATCCAGAACAATATAGAACAAATTTTGAAAACAATAGTAAAATGGAAAATATAAAAAGACTAACAATCAGACCTGACCAAGACCGTGCATAACGCATACAACAATACAAATACAAAAACTCAAAGAACCATTATATGAAATACACAAGAAACTCTTCAAGAAATACTAAAGCCTGTGACAACTGTAGAAACTCAAGGATAAGGTGTACTTATGAACTAAATCAATCAACTTATAAAAGCTGTAATAGCCTAAACCTAAAGTGTAAAAACACCAAACAAAATAAACAAAGAGGACCATTAAAAAGATTCAATGATAAAAGATTCAACTGGATACTAGAAGAAACAATTAACAAACAATTGTATGACTATATGAAACAGATCCAACTTAACTAACACACAAGGACCAATAACACAATCAAGATTAGTATTAATATTCTTACGAAGAGCACTACAAGAAGTATACCAAACCAGAATAATAAGAGATAATGACCTACAAAGAAATCAACCATTAATAGGAAGCCTAATGAAAAATTCAATATCCTATATTCATATACAACATGGACTATTGATAAACTTAACAAGAAGAGCTAGAATAAATAATCATAATTTAGTATATATAACTTTAGGAGAAATATCTCAACTAAAGAATAGAAAAGTAACACCTGAATACGTGCACGATCTAATAAACCAAAAATAATCAGACTATCAGAAGTGAATACCTAGAACAAAACAATACTGGAAAGTTAAAATAAGAGATACATTAGAAGAATATAAAAACCTGATATTATCAGAACAAACAAGCATTAAGGCAACAAACATATTATAGAACAAAATTAATATCCTTATCAGTTAATCAAGAACTATTTGAAGAACAAATAGAACAGTTAATCGCAACCAAGTTCATTGAATCAGATATTCTAAAATCAATTGAAAAATTAATAAAACAAATTTAACACTAGAACAATTAATAGACTTATCACTACCACTAATCAATACAACCTTTTTGTGGATGAACTACTTAGCTATAACAGCAGTAGTATACGACAGAGCATCATTATATTTTATATTATTACTAAGAGATATTGTAATAGTAATAGGAGTTTGCTACATAGTAAACAAAGTAACCAACACTATAATAAGTTACAGACAAATTGGACAACAAGAAAACTTATTAAAAATAGAATTTAATGACTTCAGAGATTAAAGAAAACACTCAAGAACAAGCAGATCAAGTAATTAAACAATACTAAGAAGGATTACAAGACTTAATTAATTTAGACTTATTTTTAGACCTAACAAATACAGAACTAAAATCTTAAATAATAAGAGTACGAGACTTATACTCTTGCTCACAACTAAAACCACACGATACTGACAAAAGGAAAACCTACTTACAATACTTGACGAAATTACCAGAACCTCAACAATTCTATACAGACCAAAACAACTAGATATAATTGATATAATAGAAATAAAAGAATATGAATAAGACTTATTGAAGTTGCAAATAGACCTAGAAGAATTCATATTCACAGATGAAGATTTTGCAGAAGAATTAGAAACGATCCAAAACAGATACGAATTTAGTAAGATAATACTTCACCAAACAATAGAGAAGAATATTGAGAAAATAGTAAAAGAACTTGAACAAATTAAAGAACTATTGGGAGTAAATGAACAGACAGAACAGAAGGAATAGAAATTAAGAATGAAGACAAGAATTTTTAAGAAACCAATTCAAATACATTTGGTTTTTCTCAAACGACTTATCAAGATTTAACCCAGTAAAAGAAATATTAGAACAAAGAACAAAAATTCAAATAATTCAAGATATAGAAATATCCTGTACAAGGCTAATAACACGACTACAATTATAAAATTGGAGCTATATTAATATTATTACAAGCAATAAAGGACTTAGCACCTGCAATAGAAACACCAACAGGAGAAATATTTAACTAAAACTCAAGAAAGATACAAGACCTATATATTAAAAAACTAGACATACTTCAAGCACAACTAGGATCAATACACGATAACATATTTGAAGGGATACCAACAAACAAACACATACCGTTATTACCAGGGAAATTACCAATAATCTCTCATAATATTATTCAAGCTCTACAAAACATATATTTTGAAGAAGGAGCAAATTTAACAATCCACGAAGATGAAGAAATACTTGCAAACTTGAGTAAAAAAGGAGCAAGAAAACATATTAAAGACCAACAAATAAAAAAGTTAATTGAAAA
>CAJVPY010004570.1:0-12445 GCA_910591965.1 Dentiscutata erythropus | reverse complement strand
TATTGTAATTACATTGTAGCAATATTGTAGCAATCTTGTAAACATATTTAGCAAAAATCGAAGGTTTCAGCAAAGATTCTTCAATGTCACGGATCCCGTGACAATATTTTAAGTGTTTTAAGATGATTTTTTGACAACTACTAAATCAAATTCAATAAACTTTTTTTTATTTTAATTATACAAGACGATATAATTAAATAAAAATTTTTTACCAAATTTGATCATGTAGTTATTGAGAAAACATCGTTAGAAGTTTTAGAAAACTTTCGAATTATCTTCCATATTAATATGTATGTAACTTAATTGACGAACTATGATCGGCAACATGCTTAACTTGGCACAGATTTCAGTTGTTGGGGTAGTTTGCGCACATTTTTGTGCACGTGAAAAATAAACACTGATTGAGGCCCTGGCAACTTATTCTTCTAAAGGAACTTTATGTGTTATAACTAAGGCTTTGGGAGAAATTTTTAAAACGTGATTTCGTCGATTTGTGTAATTTATAAAAATTAGGTGACATCTTGATGACTGCTATTATGAAGAGATGGACACCAGACACACTAATAGTAAGCGAAATCTAAATCATGCGAATTTCAATTACATACAAATCGTGCACAACATGCCCCATAAAAAAAGTTTATACAGTTATTGTAGGCATTGTCCAAAAAAATGTTCGGAACGGAGTCGATTTTCCGAACAGGGTTTATGTTGTACTGTTTTCATAACAACGTTTGTACGGGATGTAAAAAATAGAAAATTTTTAATTGAAAATTATCGTATAAAAAACGTATAAAAAACGCATTCATTCAGTAAACATCCTTTAACTTTAAATGTTCGAAACGAAGTCGATTTTCCGAACAAAAAATCGAATAATTTCGAACAGTTTCAAGAAATTTTTTTTATAGGAATGTCGAAATAATTTCGCTATTACCGTAAAGTGCCAACTATTGTATCCGGATATTTACAATGTCTTGAGATGTACCCGTTGTACTTAAGTAGGGGCATATTGTATTGATCAGGGTATAATTGCAGAAAATAATTTCTTAAGCTGTACCCAGATACTTAAGTAGAAGACCAGATACTTAAGTAGAAGAGTATATTGTACGAAAATTGCACCCGGGTATTCCCCAAAGCATAGGGTATTATTCATTGAACTTTAACATGATTGTACTCGGATATAAATCAAATTTAAGCTCACAAATCATCACAGGGTATATCTCATAGGGGGATCTACCGTATGGCACTTTACGGTATAAAAGCTACAATCAAAATAAATTGGTCCGTTATATATATACGTATTTAACTAATTGCATTATTCACGCTTAAAAGCCAGTAGCATCATGTAAAAAAAGGTTATTTAAGCACGATAACTATATATTGCAAGTTCTGTAATTTATTAAATATTTTAGTACTTAAATTTAATTAAACTTAAATTGTTAATTAGTGCATAATGAAGTTCAAAAATGCATGTTATTTTCAGCTGCACGATTTGCCAAATTATCAGATAAATACTATATAAATACTATATATAAACTCTCTATAATTTTTTTAAAATATAATTATTATCAATACTTTAAATAGCTTGAGGAAAACTAAATAAATTATCTGGATCAAACTTTCTTTTTATATCGACTAACTTTGGAAAATTTGAACCATAATACTTAGTTTGCCAATCATCCAAATCTCTATCAATATAATTCTGATAACTACTATAATCAGTAAATGATTTTTGATAATTAACACCAAAGTTATTAATCTGATCAACGCATTTCTTGTTTGTTGCTAAATTTCCATTCAAATTCATTAATAATTGAATTCCATATAATATATCTCTATGCACAAATGCGGTTTCATTCGCAGCAACCCTATTCACCGCACCACCATATAGATCAAATATCGCACGGGTTGGACAATCGCTAGGAGCTGTTGAAATAAAATTTCTAAGGGATTGAATACCTTCATGGGAAAGTCCGGGTAATTTTACAAAAAATGATTTAACTTTAAAATTATAAGGTTGAATAATAGGTTTTATAGTTCTTTCATATGAATCATCACTCCATCTTACAACGCTTGAGAAAAATGGTTCTTCATAATATCTAGTTGAATTTGGTTTTGATTTTGATATAAATTTTTCCATAGCTTTTTGTACATTCTCTTTATTTCCTAGATAAACTCCATTAAGCTGTAAAAAAGTTGCATTCAAGTTTACCATAAACGTTATATCATCTGTTAAAGTGTGACCAAGTTCATTAATTGTATCGAAAAGGGTTTGAGTTTCATCGATGTCGTAGTAAAATGCAATGGACGTGACTTTAGGAGGAACAGGATGAATTTTAAAAGTAAATGATGTTACGATTCCAAAATTATTACCGCCAGCACCACGAAGGGCAAAGAATAAATCTTCATTTTCATTTGCGTTAGCCGTAATCAATGCACCATTAACGTTAACCATATCAATAGAAAGAATATTATCCGAAACGATTGAAAATTTTCTTGAATATAACCCAAATCCCTATAAGGTAATTGTTATTGTAAATATATTATAGATAAATTATATATATAGTGATAATGGTAAATAAAAAATAAGAGACACTTACACCACCTAAGGCGTGACCACCTATACCGACACTTGGACAAGATCCGGCAGGAATCAAAAATCCATTTTGGCTTAAATTGTAATAAATTTGTCCTAATCTATTACCTGAGCCTATGATTGCAGTCTTTTCTTCATTTTCTATACTAATATTATTTATATTTGAGACATCCACAACCAAATTACCGAAGGTGCTATACGTTTCATAGGAATGACCTCCTGATCTTGTACTAATAGTTAGGTTTAGAGACTTTGCACATTTGATAGCAGTTTGCACATCATTTACGTTAGCTACGTATACAATCACTATAGGATGAAAAGTTACACGAGTATTCTCATCCTTAATGTCTTGAATATATTGTGGATCATCAGGGAATACCATTTGACCTTTGATAGGATAGAGACATGATTTAAGATCAATTCTTTTAGATTTTTTAATTGGTGAGGTTTTAACAACCATGACCAGAAAAAATAATAAACAAAAACGCAAAATGATTCTTTTAACCATTAATTCTGACATTATTGTTTACAAAAAAAAAAAAAAAAAAGAATTATGATCAAACTTTTTAATACGCATTTTCTAGACTTATTTATATTAAATAAGGTAGCTGCGCTAGAGTTAATACTTGGATCCGGATTTAACCATTTATATCCGGTTAAACCAATTTAGCTTCGATCGTGAACAAATGGTGCGTAAGATTAAAGGGTTTAAATTGATAAACCAACACACATACTTGCAGGTTATAAGGTTTCTCTTTATTAACATAAATCAATACACCGGATCATTACAATAATACCAAATGCTATTATCAATCGTTCTAACAGGTATTCTCCCCTTCGCAGACTGAAACTACACTTTAATTCATATGGGGTTTCAATCCCTCGCTGAGGGTTATTATCCCTCGTTGAGAATTATTATCCCTCGTCAGGGTTTCAATCACCCAACTATGCCACAAACTATACCAGAATAAGAAGTACATAAAATGATGAGACGTAGAATGATATTACACTAACTAAAAATAAAAATTTGGGCATAACGATAACACCGGATTTAATCATTAGATCGGATTTAGTCAGTAGATCCGGATATATGTAAATCCGGATTTAAATATGCAGGCACATCACTCACGAATCTGTTCTGTTTCAGATATATAGTGACAATACTAGATATCATTGTTAAATCCGATCTAATAATTAAATACGGATTTACAATTAAATCCAAGTTTAATGATTAAATTCGGATATAAATGATTAAATCCGGATCCAAGTATTCATCGCGCAAACTAATAAAATAAAAAATTACCGGCATCTAAAATCCCGACGCACAAAATCCCGAAATTCGTAATCCAGACGGTATCAAAATCCCGAAGATACTAAAATTTCAATATGATATCAGAGTTTTGGTATTGTCAGGATTTTAACCTAATGGGATTTTGGACCTTCGAGATTTTCTGGATTTTGAGTGTCGGAATTTTGGATGTCGGGATTCTGTGGTAAAACCGTCATGACTATCCTGTCCTGCCAAAGTATTTAATGGGTTAGAACTACCCTCTACATAAGTCATGGCTTATGGTTTCAAACAACAGGTTCTGTTCATCTTTTTGATGTTCATTAATCCTTTTTAGTAACAATTTTTTAGTAACGATTTTTCAGTGCAGATTTTTTAGTAACAATTTTTTAGTACCGATTTTATATTTATACGATTAAGACATTTCATACAGTATATCGTGCTATGCAAAAAATACTACATTATGACTTGTGATTTCAATCAAAACTATTGGTAGTTGTCAGTATGTATGTGCGTAGGTGAAATTGGTGCACCAGTTTTTTTGTGAAATTAATTGGTTTCACCTGCAACTCTAGTGCGTACACGTACCTATATATATCGATAATTGAGCAGCATATTAGTATCGTGATCGCTAAAGCCTACAATATAAAAAAGTGCACTTGCTAATACTTATTAATATAAGGATTAGCATAATATCATAGTAGGTTTTAGAAAATGTGCTCTTTCATAATAAATTTCTCTATACCCTTTATGAAATCTGATTGGTTTGTTTATTGTAAATGCTTTTACACTTTAACGTTTTTGATTGAACATATTCAAAGAAATATGATCTAAGTGTGGGAAAAAGTTGAAATATGATCATGCTATATTATGACAATTACTGTTTAAATTTGTACAGTGAAACCTCTATGAATGCACGCCCATTCTCTGTCCAAATATATGCATGACCTCTATAAATGCACTTTTTCTTATTGATCTCTAAACGCATGTTGTTAAAATTTAGTCCCAAGAGCGTGCATTTATGAAGGTTTCACTGTATTATTCCGACACTTCGACCATTTGCGTGATTAATGTCATAACATATTTTCGTAACATATGAGTGAATTTGACTCCATTCAATTATATCACATGATGTGATAATTGGATTTAGAAGTATTATGGCGTTAATACTGTAAATATCTGATATGTATGTTATAAAATTGCAAACAAATTTATTACACGAAAGATAATTTTTAAGGCTTTTTAATAATGCAGTATATAATTCTTCTATATAAGAAATAAATTTATTAAAATAACATAGTAAGTCTAATTTTAAAAAAACATGTTTCTTGAAAATTGCGATAGCTCAAAATCTTGCCCCTTCGTATTCTAGTAAAAGGAAAAGTCTCTAAGTAAATGAATATTAAAAGCTATCGTTTTCGAAATTGAGATACTTTTACAAATATTTTTTCCAGAATACATAGTCCAAAAATTTGTTTCTTAGTCTTCTATGTAATTCATATATTTAGCACGCTAGCCTAAAAACTTTGAAAAGTGTTTTGCAAGTACGAGGATATTAAAAAGGATAAAAGACAGAACACCTGATATAAAATCTTATCAAAAGCTAATTGTCCAAAGCGTAGCGAGGACTCTATAGTATAGCATTGGACATGATTTTGTGTTGGATTCCAGTCGCGTGTACACCTACTAGCCAATCAGCTATAGAGATCGACACAGATCAGCCCGATGTTTATTCTCGGCTTCGGGACTGTATCCGTTTTCCTAGTATTTTTAGCTTCAATACCTTTCACTCATTTCTACCTATTTCTGCCCATTTCTACTCATTTCAACAAAAACCATCTAAAACCCATAGATTCAAGAGAGATAATTGTTTATGATTAGTTTAGAAATCATCTGATCGTAAAATTGATTTTTAGTGTAGGGAAAATCGCAATAATCACAAATTTTATATAGAACAAATTTATTTGATTGGCGCAAGTTTGAAGATCTTATTTGCAAATATTAAATGATTAGTCAAATCGGCCCATATGATATATTAAATTAATAAATAGAAGAATACAAAAATGAACTCTTGCATGAAATTTATTACACCGTGTATTATTTGACACGATTACTATTATTACATTATTAATATCGCTTTTATTGTATATAACAATTACAGTTTAAGCTATTGATTTATTCAAGTCATATTATGCTAATTTAAGTTTAATTCTTAACAGGTAAATCAAAAGTCAACAAAGTACCGATTTTACTATATTAATTACCACGTATGATTAATAGGCTTCATTATATTTGCTCAAAAAGTAAATTGTTTCAATAAATGATAACAAATAGGTTCATTATCATTATCGCGCAAAATTCAATTTCTTTTTACTATTAAAAAATACGAAAAAAAACAGGATCCAGTTATAATGACAAAACCAGTATAAATACACAATCAGGACCCAGAAAACGTGTGACCCCGATCGACGATCACGCCCCAGGAACCGATCGAACCGAAACATGCATAATCGAATGATCAACGCATATGTATAACCAAATCGAGAATAAACCAAATTAAAAAGCCCAAGGTTTCAGAATGGCGAGATGAAATGGCGAAATGGAAGTACTGAAAATAATTGAAGTGGGAAATGACGGAGGAAAACTGGTAAAGTCCTAATTTAGATAGATCAGTTGGTTTCATTAAATTTATAAAAGTAGATGTATAAACAATTGATGTAGGGGGATCTTTTGTGGCACCGGGAAGGGCCAAAGATCCTAATAAAGATTCCATTAAATAACGGATTGTTAGTGTTTAGAGTTAGTGACAAAGAATAGTGTAATAAAGAGAAGTAAACTCGCCAAATAACGCCTCAAGTAGAGCCTCACTAACTATAACCGGTGGTGATTATCACCTGGGTGCTATATCTCAAAAACTTACTAGCTAATTCATGCCAGGGATACTAAGCAAAAATGTTCAGAACCCACCCCTAACTAAAATTTGACTATTATATATAACCTCACTAATCCTAAAAATAAGAGGCAGTGATGATCACCAGCAGTTACTTGTAGTAAAATCATAATTATGCACATAAAAATCAGTACATAAATAAGTTAATGAATTAAGTTACTAACCTTACTCATATGTTAACCTGTGTATGTTTATCAGCAAAACTGACCAGCTGAGAATACGTATAACACGTACTTACGTACGTGTGCATTTACAATACACTTGCACATATGCACAATTATAGATGCACCGGACAAGTCTATATGTAATGCCACATAAAAAGTAACCAATTAAAAGTGCGATTTACACTCACTCCCCTTATAACCATACACTTCGTTGCACTCCGTTCCTAGTAATACATTCTAATTTCATAACAATAAAAAGTTGAAATGTGACTGTATCTCTAAAAAAAAAAGATTTTAAAACCTTATTTACTGTATAAACCAAAAAATATTTGCCTAGTAAATGCATTATTTCATAGATTAATTAATACTATTATACAGTACAGTAGATCTAGTGATGTATTGTGACCTGGGGAAGAGCTTCTGAATCATATCGTCGATTTTTAGCTCTAGACCATTAACATAGATGGGTTTGCCTGGTTGATTATCTAGATAGTTGTGCGTAGCATTAAGAGAGTGTGGGAATATGGAATTAACATAATTATAATAAAGCTGATTTATGCAGGGTAACTATAATTTAATACAGGTTAATGTATAATCGTTAAGGAACGTATATGTTATTTATTTGTACCTATTTTAACAAATAATTATATACAAAGAATCTCGTAAACCCTTCCCTCATGCGGGGTTGTTTCACTATATATATTCCCGCTCCTTACTTTCCAATAATTCTCACGAAAAAGAAATTTATATAATTATTAAGCGAAATCACAAGCTATGAGGAGAATGAGGTAATAAAAGAAAATAAGAAAGATAGTATATAAAAGTGTGATAATGATAAGGAAAATGAGTATCGTACGTAAAGCGTAGTATGATAATAAAGCAACTACAGTAAATATATTATTTTTAAGGCGGAAGGCTTATTTTTAACTTTAAACTTGTAACAATAACAATGAGTTGGACGATAATATTTGTTTGCTGCATGATTTGTTATCCTTCTTGCAGAATTATATAGAAAAGACTTTCAATAAATAAAAATAATCACAGCTACGTGTATAATATCCTAATAATTCGCCAGATAAATAAAATAAAAAAATATTAAATAAGGAGTGCAGATTAAATTTGATGTGTCTATCTAAGGACCAATTACGCCGATTAACTTATAATGTTTTGGCGAACCTACATTGCGCAGCTACCTTATTCAAATAGATTTTATGATTATTGCACCAATAGTCTGATACTCGGCTAAGCGGAGTTAAGGTTAGGTTTACTTTTTGATGCAATTATGGTTATTTTTTTTATTGATATCAAGAATGTAATTTGTACAATGTGAGATCATAAGTTGAATTAACAACTCCTTAATCGATTCCCAAATTTGAATTTTTTAGCATTTACTGAGATATATGAGTATATCGAACGTACTAAAATTTTCAGTATTTTAATATGATAACATTACCGAACGAATGTTATGTGTACATTATTGGACAGACGACAAAAAATAACAGCAAATTGTTTTTTTGTCGGAATTAATGTCACTCCATGTGCTGCTACGCAGCACATGAGTGAAATTAACTCCGATGAAAAAAAACAATTTGCTGTTATTTGTCGTACGTATGTTCAATAATGATGTTATCCGATAGTTAATATGACCATGTGAAGTTTTTTCCGTGATGTTTAGCAAAACTGATTATGCAAAAAATATCATGGCAAAAAAATTCACATGATCATATGAAATGTCGGATAATATATAATATTTGACAACTTCCGACATGATTATAAAAACTCATGTGTATTTTCGTATGCACTTGTAAACCATCAATGGTGAGAGTTACTGCCAATTATGAAGTGAGCTGGGCATCATTTTAAAACCAAAAGACTTGCAAAAATATTTCTTTTATCATTAAATGCTAAAGAGCGATCTCTTTTTTTCAATGTTCTAAATTACCAAAACCACTATTTGAAACTACTATTACTTCAAAGATTTATATCTCACGAATAATATCGGCAATGGTTTTAAATCTAAGGAAATATATGGATTAGCAAAGACCTTTTATAAGAATTCTACCTTAGATTCACTAAATCTTATAATAATTTAATTTAGTGCTAAAGGGAGTTAAACACTATTGGAGATCTTTATAATAACACTGTCCTAAATTCTTTAGATCTTTTTTTAGCAATTCGATTAGTACCGAAGACAAATAAAATTCACATTTCGGCAAATGAATTTTTGGCAATTTATATTTTTGTCGGTTAAGTAATCGAGCTAGCATATGCATTAATGACTCAGTCGAAGTTGTGTGTATACATGTATCTCTAAATTCAGGACGATTTACAGCATTACGGCATTTTTTATATTTTTCGGCAGCCTCTTCAAAATGCCTAAATGCCGAAAATAATTACGGCTGCCGAAATTATTTTCGGTTGCCATAATTATTTTCGGCTGCTTTAATTATTTCGGTTGCCGAAAAAATAAACTCGTAATTTATTGCAGCTGCAAATCGAAAATGTGTTGCTCCGGATGATCACGTGATAGTCCGGAATAAATATTCGGAAAATTTTTGAAGTTTGATTTGGCAGTTAAATTTTACATATTTCTTTTCATTAATTATGTACTTCGCGCAAACATTACAACACATGATAATATGTATATATTTATGAATGTTTAAAATTTTTTACGTTATTATCAACTTTGTTTGCTCATGTTAATGTTTTTCAATAAAATACTTTTTTTTTGAGGATTTTCTTTTTTTGTGTTTTCATTATAGTCGGGTTGACATTTTACACTTTCTTCATTTGTTATACTCAAATTTTTGTTCCACTTCATAATGATTCAGCCTTTATGGTAGAATTTCATTGATAGAGATAAGTAGCAAATTTTTCCAATAATAAAGATTCAGCTTTTTTCATGATCTTTCTTAGCTGCAAAGTGGACTTTGACATTTCCTGAAATTCGCCTAACCAATTTAAAGCACCTTCTTTGCTATTAAAATCTACGTATAAATCCACATTAAGCTGCCCAATATTTATTTTTCAGACTTAACCATTAATTCAAGTTCAGTATAATTTTTTATTTTATAAGTAGTATTAAATAGAAGTATTATTTGGAGTGGAGTAGGTAAATCAGATAATTTGAATAAATTAGTTTGCATTATTGTCATTATTATCATTGATTTTTTTTTATATAAAGTGAAATATAAAGCAAATATGAAGCAAAATATAAAGTGAAATATAAAGCAAAATATAAAGCAAATATGAAGCAAAATATAAAGCAAAATATAAAGCAAAATATTAAGTGAAATATGAAGTAAAACATAAAATGAAACATGAAACAAAATATAAAGTGAAATATAAAGTGAAATATGAAGTGAAATAGGAAGCAAAATATAAAATGAAGTATGAAGCAAATTACAAAGCAAAGTATAATGTGAAATGAAATATGATGCAAAATATAAAGTGAAATGTGAAGCAAAATATAAAATAAAGTATAAAGCTAATTATAAAGCAAAGTATAAAGCAAAGTATAAAACAAAGTATAAAGCAAAATATAAAACAAAGTATAAAGTGAACTATAAATGAAGTATGAAGCAAAATACAAAGCAAACTATAAAGCAAAATATGAAACAAAATATAAACAAAATATGAAGTGAATCAATAAATAAAATAATTCACTTTACAATATCAATAATTACTATAGATCATTTGAATTAATTTCTGAACAATCACATGATTATCCTGGTATACATTAATTTATACAGAAAAGATCCCCAAAAGTACTGGTTAGAATGCATTGGAATCCTGGTCAGCAGGGCTATAAATGATTGATTTTGCCCAAAATTACTAATGCCAAGAATTTTATTAATAAAATTGTGGCTATTTATTAAGTGAAAGTGCCCAGCTAATAATTTTACTAGGCTAAATGCTGACCTAAATCTGACCAGAAATTTTGGGGATTGCTCTGTAAAATTCAGTACATATTTTTAATTTGCTCAAGAATAGTATTTTTGCATAATAATGTTGTTAGAAAATATTTTTGACATAGAAACTATTTTTGATGGCCAAAAATATTTCAGGCAACTGAAAATATTTTAGGCAGCCAAAAATATTTTAGACAGCCAGAAATATTTTAGGTAGTCAAAAATATTTTAGGCGGCTAATATTATTTACAGTTTAGGCATCTAAAATATTTTCAGCAATTTTTATTTATAGCAAGCTAAAAATAATTTAGGCACACATGTATAGTTGTGTATAATATCTATATAAACATTAATTTAAAAGATGCCTATATAAATATAATTAAATCAAATTCTTTATAGAAAGAGAGTTTTAAATAAGAGTTGAATATTAAATTTGGAGTCTGATTTAAGTCAAAGTATGGTTTGTCTTTATTAATGCTTTTGATAAAGGATTCTATTTTAGAGTATTTAGGGTATTTAGGTCTAAAATCGAAGTCTTTTGCAATTTTTTGTAGTTTATAGTTTGGTAATTGCTAAAAGAAAAAGATAAAATTGTGCAATATTTAGACAAAGTTGAAGTCTGTTTTGAGCTTTGTAAGGAGGAACAGTAACAGGTGAGAAAAATATTTTTTTGCAGCTGAGTTTGTAAAGAGGATTATAGTAAATTGTAAAATGATATTTTAAAGTGTAGCTTCAAGATAGTTGAAAGGAATAGTAGCATTGGGGTTGATATCAGAATTATGCTCAAAAATGAGATCTATTAAGAATTCAGGACGTGAACCAGTCTTAGAGCAGAGAAGGTATTTAAAATAAGCTTTGTAAGTTGGTTGATTTTCTTTTTAGATTTGATTTCTCTTCTAGGAAAGAAACCATAAAGGTGTTTTTTGAGAAAGTCAATAGTTGATAAGAGAATTTGGATTAAAATTTTTTATTTAGTTCTATTTCTTGAGCAATAGAAAAGTTATAAAGCCAATTAAATAAAGGTTTTGTTTAGATTTAGGTTTGAATTCTGTTGAGTTTGAACTTTGAGATTGTATAGATTCAGATAGTGTTCCTATTGGATCGAACCAAATCAAACTTTACTTAAGTTTGAGTTCAGTTTGATTTTCAAAAAATAAAACTATTTTTTCTTTCAGCTTCTTTGTATTACAAATCACATGTTTGCTTACTTTACAGAAATCTTGATTTTTTAAAAATATAAACAGCATATATCTAACATATAATAAAAAACTTATTAATATTATAAACATATTATAAATAATTTAATATATTTATTATAGGACTATTATATTAGGAGTTTGCTATTTATCGCCACTGGTGATCATCACCAGTGTTGCTATATCTCAAAAACGTACTAAGTAAACAGGATCGGGTCCTCTAAGTAAAAATGCTCAGGACCCCCAAAAACCTCACGAGAACTGAGATCGGGCCCTTATAGTAGCTCTATAATATATTATATAAAAAAAACAATAATTCTCTAATTTCTAACCCTAACCCTAA
>CAJVPY010004569.1:0-12447 GCA_910591965.1 Dentiscutata erythropus | reverse complement strand
AGGAATCATGTGATGTCGGTTGAAGCCAGAGAGTTTAAATAGATAGCTTCCTAGTTAGGCTATAGGTATGACAGCTATTGTAGAACCCCTAGCATAGCACTAATGCTTCGGGTGGACTACTTAAATAGGCAATCAAAGTTGTACGTGTGACTAGTTGTACTCTCGTGATACTGATAAAATATGTAAAGCTAGTGTTAAAATTAACATTGGCCTACCGCTTGTACTAATAAAGTGCCAAGGGCCTAAGTAGTCACCTTAATATTTAAAAAAAAAAAAAAATTAAGATGTTTTTAATATAAAAAAAATAAGATCATATTTTTGGTGTGATTATATAGAGTTTGTGATTATATGAGAGGTAATTATATAGGAGAACAACTGTATAAGTATTTTAAAAAAGTTATAGATTAGAACTTTAATTAAATACTTATTTTATATTAGTTAAAGTTGTTTTTTTTAGAGCTTTGACAGTCTTGCCAAAGTTCAAATACAATATTTTATTATAACAACCTTGGATAAGAAATTATAAAAGTAAAAAAATTGTAAACCTGACATTACCTGGCTATGATTAACATGTCCAGATACAACTTATTATACCAATCTACATGTAAGTTAGACCTTGTTAGCCTGTCAAAAGTTTATTCCTTTATTTTTACTTTCTTTACCAAGAGCAAAAAAAAATAATATTCTTGTATTCTCAATACTGGAATATATATTTAGAAAAAAGGAATTTATACATATAAAAATAAACAAAAAAACAAGAAAAGAAACATTCTAAAGAAAAAAATAGAAAAAAAGAAAAATGTAAAAAAAGAAAATCAAAAAAAAAGCCCAGACAGGCTGAAAGAAAAAATACTACCTCTATTAAGAAGTAGCAAAACAAAAAAACAAAAAAGGAAGTTGTACTATTATAATATATGCTAAATAAGTATAAAAATTATATAACAAATACAATATTTGTATATCTCAACTATAAAGCTTTGCTCTAATATTAGTATTTCCTTCTAACTATGTGACTGACTCCAGAGTATTATGGTCCATCCTAATCTATATTTCAAGCCATCTGTAGACCCATATCTTAAGCCACTTGCTACTATTAGGAAAAATTTTCTGAAACCTGTTTAAATTAGTAGCATCATATTTGTTAAACACATAGTTGTAATTTACTTAGCTATTCAGATTTGAAATATAAACAATATCAATTTTTTGAAGAGGATAGGCCAAATCCTCACTTTATATCTAAAAAATTTTTAAAGAATGGCAAAAATTATAGAAAATATTTTTTATAGATAAAGAGTAACTACTTGTAATATTTGTAAGAAATTTGTTAAAAAATAAAAGCTTTTGTTATTCTCCTTGTCTTTTCCGGTTGACTTCTAAGAGACTTCGTTGATAAAAACTCTTCTTTTCAGAACACTGTCTTTACCAAAATTTTCTGTACAAAAGTACCTTCTGCTAGTTATTTTGTATCAAAATGCTTTTGGCTTGCATGCCAAATATATAAAGGAGTTGGTTAGTAGACTAACCTCTATAAAAACCATCTTATCAAAATATGAAATATGTTATCTTCAACAAAAATTTTAATTTTTCTTTGGGCAGAAAATTTGAGACAAGTGATTATCAGAAAAAGTTTGAGTCAATTATTAGGCTAAAAATTATTTTCTATATTTTAAATTAAAGCTAATTATTAAACTGCTATATAAAGTAAATATAATATAGGTTTTGGCTATTAATTTTGAACATTCTATCAAGAACATATCTACTCTAAATAATAAAAATCAATTTATAAGTATTTAAAAGTAAGTATATTTTTGATAGAGATGTTTAACAAAACCTGTATTTTATATTTACTTTTTATTTTAAACTAAAAGATTAATTTTTTAATTTAAAAAGCTAAAAAATACTATTAAATATACAATATAAAATCTTCACTTTTACTAAAACACACCTATGGTGTTTTTATACCATAGGTTCTGTTTCTCAAAAATGTACTAAATAAATGAGATCGGATTTTTTAAGTAAAAATATTCAGGACCCCCAAAAACTTTACAAAACTAAAATCAGGTCCTATCAGGCCCTTATATTAGCTCTATAAAATATTATATAAAAAAAAATTTTTTAATTTCCTAACTCTAACCCTAAATTTTATTAAAAGAAATTATATATAGATGCTAAAACACCATAGGTGCGTTTTATAATAATTGTAAAATCTTTAAATAAATTATTTAAATAAACAATTTAAAATTATACATAAATAGCTAGTTATATAGTTAGATCTTATTATAGTTTTTTTTTTTTTTTTTATGTTTACATAGTGGTTTTGCTATATTTTTATTAAGAGAAAATTGTTATATTTGCAAATGCTTAACTATTTTTCAATATATATATCTTACAATTAAAATACAACTCATTTGATTATTAGAGATATCTAAATGCAATCTGCTAATTATAGTTACTTTTAATATAATTATAACTTTGTTATAATTATACTATTATAGAGATGTGGCGACTTAGTGTAGTAGTTTAGTCATTAACTTCTTCAAGTGGCAGGTTTAGAGTTCAAATCCCACAGACAACAATATTTGAAAAATAGACCTGTGCTCAGTTGACGGCTATGCTTATTGGTTGGATCTAGAACTAAATCTGTAACTTTGGTCACACTATCTAGTAATAGAAGCTTTGGTATAATAAATTTAAAAAACTGGTATAACCAAAAACCTATTTGGGAAGACCTGAATCTGGAGGTTGTAGTAATCTTTGATGGTATTACAGGAGGGCTGAATTTGAACCAGGGCCCAAGATCAGAGAACTGAGTAACCAGGTTTTATGGCAAATAACACACTAGCTGAACCACTGGGTTATTACACCAAAAAAAAAAGATATATATTTTGAAAGTATGGACCAAGAGAAGAGCATCCTTTAGGTACCTAAAATTTAAGCAGACCAACCCTTCTGAGTTGCTAGCTAGAAGTAAGGGAGAAACCAATAAAAAATTTGAGTAAAAAGATGGTTCAAATGGGGTCCGTATTGATTCATTAACAATTATTTCAAAAATATCACATTTTACTGAACTTATTTTATCAACAAGCTTTTTTTACAAATGATTAATTCACCAATATTTAATTTACCGACATGCTTGTTTTACCAACTTGTTAATTTTCACTACACAAAAATTCATTAAAAATCATTTTACAGACAGTTTAAATTTACAGACAAGCTTTCTTTACCGATACTAAAATTCACTAACAATATATTTCACCGACAATAAAAAGAGTAAGACTAGTGTTAGCAATAAAATTATAGCTGTTTTCATAAATCCTGGAACACTTTAAAAAAATTTGCCAAAGTTTATTTGGCCGAAGTCAATAAGTAATTGATTTTGGAATTCAGTAGCAGATAATATCAGATGCATAATTTAATAAGATCAGGTGACTAATATATATTACAATATAGCAATAAGACTAAAATCGATATTCTTTGGCATGATCCATTTTCACTCAAATAAAGCTTTTATTCATTTCTTGATAAAAGCTCATTTTTAAAAAATTATATAAAATTTCAATTCCTATTCTTTGGAAAAATCTATTTTTGCTCAAATGAAGTCTTTATTCATTTTTAATGATTTTTTGACAAAAATTCATGTTTAAAAAATTGTTTAAAATTTTAATTACTATTCTTTGGCAAAATACATTTTAATTCAAACAAAGCCTTTATTTATTTTTAATGATTTTTTGATGAAAATTCAGGTTTAAAAAACTGTATAAAATTTTAATTACTATTCTTTAGCAAGATTCATTTTCATTCAAATGAAGCCTTTATTTATTTCTAATTGATTTTTTGATAAAATTTTTGTTTTTAAAAAATTAAGTAAAATTTTAATTAATATTCTTTGACAAGTTCTATTTTCATTCAAATAAAGCTTTTATTTATTTTTAATTATTTTTTAACGAAATTTTGTTTTTAAAAAATTTAAAATCCTATTCTTTAACAAGATCTATTTTCATTCAAACAAAGCCTTTATTTATTTCTAATTATTTTTTGACGAAAATTAGTTTTTAAAAAATTGTATAAAACTTTAATTCCAATTCTTTGGCAAGATCCATTTTCGTTCAAATGAAGCTATTATTCATTTCTACTATTTTTTCATTTCTTTGTTGAAGAAAAATTCGATTTTAAAAATTAAACTAAATTTTAATTCTATTCTTTGCAAGATCTATTTTCATTCAAACAAAAATATTTATTTATTTCTAATTATTTTTTGTTTCTTGTCAAAGACGAAAAATTCATTATTAAAAAACTAAACTAAATTTCAGTTCTTATTCTTTTGGCAAAATTCATTTCGTTCAAATGAAAGCATTATTTATTTCTAATTATTTTGTCAAAGATGAAAAATATATAAATAAATATATACATAAATTTTTTATTTTAATTTAGTTTATCATAATTCTTTATGCATTCTTGACAGATATTAATAATAACTAGTCAACAAATTCATGATCATATTTAAGTTTTTTTAATAGTAGCACCTGTTCGAGTAATATATTTATTATAAGAGTCTAGTTTATATTCGATTTCTTTTTACATTTTTTGTTAAGGTTTATTGGTTGACATGAAAGTTTTTTTCATAAATTCTCATACAAACTAAATGTACCAAACATGTTGAACAAGCATTCGAATGAAAATTTAAAATCATTGACATTATTGTTATAACATTGTAAAATAATCATTATGACTCAAAAAAAGCTTGTCTGTAAATTTAAACTGTCTGTAAAATGATTTTCAGTAAATTTTTGTGTTGGTGAAAATTAAAACACACATGTCAGTAAATTAAATGTCAGTGAATTAATCGTCTGTAAAAAAATCTTGTCAGTAAAATGAGTTTGGTAAAATATGATGTTTTCGAAGTGATTGTTGGTGAGTTGAAGGGATTCCGTTCAAATGTAGGTATCAGAGTTGTTGTAAACTAAATAAAGGCAAAAGTATGTAATAAACATCTAATTTAAAAGATTGGTGCTTGAGAAATATCTATAGAATGGCAGCACTCCAAAAGGTGGCATGAGATATATATATAAAATAGCAGGCCAATATGTACTAATTAGAAAGCTGTTACAGAACATGCAGGTGAATATATATATAGAACATGTACCACTCTGTTAGATTTACTTCAAGAATAAATTAGCCAGAAATAGTTGGTAAGTCCTAAGACAATTAGTGCATCCTTTGCAAAAGTGATATTCAAAATCTATACATAAATGGTAGGGAAACCTGGGTTAGGTAATTAAATAATGGTGGTTGAAACCAGATGGTTTAAATAGGTACCTTCCTAGGCACAGCAGATAGTATAGAACCTTCAGGCAGACTACTTAAATTAGGCACCAAAAGTGCACATGTGGCTTGATGTACTATCATTGTAATTGTATAACATCATTTCAAATCCTAATAAAAGCTTTTAGGCCAGAGAGATCTCTTTAATATCTAAAAAAATAAAAAATAATTATACTATTATTTAATCTAGCTATTATAAAACATATAAAATTTGATCTTTATATAGTTCTAGCTTTTTATAATTCCAAAATTTTGTTTCTCAACTTGGTAATTATATCAAGGTCTAACTATATCTTTATCTTTGTAAATTTAAATAAAACAGATATTACTTTTAAAATATAAAAAAAAATATTTTATAACTATATAAAATTAAATTAAAATTTTTATTAAATTCGGCCTAATAGTTGTTGAAATATTTATTTTAAATTTTAAAAAATTTAATTCTATTACTATTAACTTTTTTATATTTTTATATAATAATAAATAAAATAATATAATTATTAAAGAAGTTAAAAAAAATTTTAATAGATTAATTTTTATTCAAAAACTAGATTAAAAAATTTATATAATTTTAAAGTACTGTATATAACATGGTAAATTGTGAATTTAACCTTTATTTAAATTTATAAATTTACGAGATTCGTATTTACTAAAACATTAGCATCGGAACAAATTGAGTAATACCAAAAAAAAATGAAGGGTTTTGCTCATTTTTAGGTTCTGATACTAATGTTTTAGTAATACATAGTAACTGGATCTCATAGATTTTTAGGGATTTAAATAAAGGTCAAATTCCACAAATCCGCAGATTGTGATATTTTAAACATATTGTGCCTCAATTCAATCTTGTCTAAATAGTCGATCTAAATTAAGGTCCAGGTTGACACGATTGACAATTGGGTCAGATTGACATTGAAATACAAAGCATACTCTTAGCGTCAATTGTCGCCATTTTGCGCCAATTTAAATAAATACTCAATAACGATAACGATAACGATAAACAACTAAATCAGGTAACTATAAATATATCAGATGACTAATAATTATCAAGTCATTAACTTAAAATTTCTCAATAAGTTTAAATGTTAATGATCACAAGCTACAGTTAACAAAACGTGGTAGAATGACTCATACAAGATTTGAAATGTTATCACGTGCATATTTTATCCCAAACATTGTGAGCAAACACTCATGCCACATGTATGATGTCACACTATTAAATATACATACGTACGTTATATAATCCGTGGTTATTACAACCCCTGTTATTCTTTTATTGGTGCATCATTTTATAATCAAGGAATAGTGATTCAAATATGATACCAATCACAATGATACTGACAATGCGCAAGTACAAGGAATTCTTGGTTCAAGTTTAAGATCAGTGGGAATAAATTCAATATTAGTTTGACAACCTGTGAAATATAAAAAATTCACCAATCGTTTTTTTTTTTTGAGGAATAAAAACAAATTTGTGAAATGGTTAATAATTAAAGGTTTTATTTTCTTTTGAAATAAGACTTTGTGGTTTTGCTCGTCATTAACAATCTAAATATAAATTCGTAAAGATCATCTCATGACAAATGCGATTGGTTTTTGAATGCAGATTATAATGTAATTTTTAAACCACTATCCTTAAGTTTAGATTTACTAACCTGAATATCTCCGCGACCAATAGAAATCGCAGAAAAGCGGAAAGTGGTGGCAAAATTAGATGCCTTAAGTTTTGACTGCACTATTCTCCGTTAAGATTTCCCTTGCCTCTCATTGCGCATCATTATGCATACTTATCAATGGCAAATCCAAATACATTCACAATGTATCGGTTTCATAGTTCGTTTGAGTCTCGGGAAAAACGAATCATTTGTTGATCTAAGAGGCCATGTGTTTTCACAATACATATTCAGTACGACCTAATCTATCATTATTTGAAACGTCAAAATTTTGAATAATGTAATTATCATAAAACGAATCCTAAAACTGCATTGCCTTTTTTATTTTTTTCCTTTTTTTTTTTTTTTTTCTTTTTTTTTCTTTTCTTTTTTGATTGGATTATGATTATTTAATTTTTAATAATATAAAAAATATATTTATACGTATAAATGTCTTTGCAGTTGACGAGACCGCGAATTTAAGTATCAAGATTTTTTTTCTTCCAAACCTTTCGAATACATGTATCATCACGATTACCAATTCCCCTGAACGATAGATCATAATTCTATTAACTTTACGAATTCATTATTTTTGCATATCATACAATCTAAACAATAATCATTACTATTTTTATGAGATAAAAACAAAATGGGTTCTAAATCAAAAATTTCCGAACTTTCCTCGGCATTTCGACCAAATGCGCCAGACGATAAAACGTTTCAAGCAGTTTTTCGTGCTAATAATTACTATTCGAAAAAAGATTACGAATCTGCTATAGGTTTGTTAAGCCTGTTAATTAATTCACTGGTTAAAAATAAATGAAATAATATAATAAAATTGAAATATTTTAATCTATTAGAAGAATATTCCAAAGCCTTATCAATATTACAATCCAATCCAGAATCAAAAAAGACATCAGAATTTGCTGCTCTCGTGTTTTCTAATAGGAGTGCAAGTTTTTTTCAACGTAAAAAATGGAAAGACGCAGTAAAAGATGCAGAACAAGTTATTCGAATCAGGCCTGAATGGCCAAAGGTATCGATAGTAAAAAAAAATAACGTGCAAATCATTAACGATGAGTATGCGCGATTATTTACCAATTATATTTTTAGGGCTATTTTCGAAAGGCCGAAGCTCTTATGCAATTAGAGAAATATGAAGAGGCGTTAGATTGTTACCGTGTCGCACAACAGAAGGTAAGATTCATAATAATAAACAAATAATGATAATGATAAAATAATAATTATACGTAATAAATAATTAATATACAGTATAATAATAATAATAATAATAATAATAAAAATAATAATATATAATTATTATTATCATGAATTATCATATTTATTATTATATATATATATTACGTATTATATAATTTATCATATAATTTATTATATATTTTTATTATTATTAATTTATTATACGTATATTTTTATTATTATTAATTTATTAATACGTATATTTTTATTATTATTAATAATTTAATATATATTATTAACTTATTATATAATAATTTATTATTATTTTATATATTTATTATTTAGAATCCACGTAATACACAAATTCCACTTCGGATAGAAAAAGCCTTAATCCTAAAAGATAACAAATCAATGGGTAAATTAGTCGCGCTTTATTTGTTTTGTTTCATGTCATGATAAACTTATTTAAATTATTTGAACCGAAAATTGCTATATGAAACAGGTTTAACAATACACTCATTGGTGCCCGGTCGCGATATATGCATACCAAAGAATTCGATAGCCAACAAAATACAAAATAAAATATTTGATTTTGCTGTGAAAATGAAAAATTTGATTTATGTCATTGTTGACAATGATACAAAAGAATGTATTGTCGTTGACGCTGTAAGTATTAAAAAAACATTGTACTCTTTTTTTTATAATGTAATAACAAATTTTTAATTTTTAATTATACCAATACATAGTGTTGGGACGTTGATGGTATCATAAAATTTATCAAAGACAGGCATTTGAAACTTGTTGGCGCTATTGTAACCCACCACCACTTCGATCACGTTGGAGGTATTATGCATATGCCAATAGTCTCTATAACATGTTTCATTATTTTTATTTATATATTCTTATGTAACATTCCTATGTTCATTTTTATGTATTAATAGGAAAACCACCTCCACCATTTAACCAACTTCCAATAAAAGTATCAGGCTTGTGCGACTTATTAAAGCGTTTTCCAAAATTAAAAGCTTACATACATCCATTAGACATTCCATATGTGCTTAAAGCAAATCCTGAATTATCGGACCTATTCACTTCAATACCTCTCTCAAAATTAAAAATTAGAAATCGGCAGTTACATTTCTGTAATGCTAATTTCATTTCATTAATAATAAATTCCACTTTTAATTCCTCTTCAGCTTTATCTAACACTAATCCATCAAGAATAATTCCAACCCCACATAACTTCACACTTTCATTGGGTAACTTTACTCTCTTAAGATTTCTTCATACGCCGGGACACACCGAAGGTAGTCAATCAATATTGGTTAATGAAACAAGGTTATTTACCGGCGACACATTGATGTGTGGATGTGTCGGAAGGTTGGATCTTCCCGGCGGAGATTCAAAACAGATGAAAAAAACTTTGAGAAAAAGACTTGGTGGATTGGATAATAAGATTGTGGTGTATCCTGGTCATGATTACGGTGGCGATTGGACTACAATTGGGATTGAGAAAAAAAAAGGTGTTATTGGAAAAATCAAAAGAAAATAATAACATGACAGATAGTGGCTAACTAAAAAAGTTACCATTTTTATATATATATTTTTATTATTTTGATTTTTATGTAAGATATAAGATAAAAATATTTACAAATAATAGATTTTAAGTTTAATTATACTAGTAGAGTAAAATAAGATTTTATAATTATACCAATCATAAAAAATTAACATCATGAAAGAAATACGTATTCATATAATTTACAATACATAATTTAGATGTAACATAAAATCGAGATAATTTTTTTTAATATTAGGATTAGATCAAGGTTGTGATAAAATAGGAGTATAGTTTATAGTAATTTGGCAAAACTTTTTTTCGTTAAAGTTCAAAAGGTGGTTAAAAGGCAAAATTTTAAATATTAATTTTATTAAATAATATATATATTAAAGAAATAATTTATTTCTCACCCGGGTGAATAGTTAACCCTCTTTAAACAATTTGCATTCAACCACTAATAGTTATAAAAAAGTTTTCCGAAATTTTAATATAATTCCGTATTACATACGGAATTCGCCGCAAATTCAGGGCATACGTATAATACGGTGAATTCCGTATGTAAGGCCATATAAAATAAAATTATTCGTTTCTCATCAACATAAATAGTAAAAAATGACCCGGCCGCCCGGGAAAAAAATTTATTTTTTTTTAAAAAAAATTAGCCCTTTTTTAAAATATGATTGGCTAAGAAAAATAGTAATTTTTTTTTTTATAAAATTTTTTCAACTAATAATTTTATTTATATAGCCTTATAATAATGATTTTTGTCAATTAGATATATTGTTTGTAATTCTAGTTATACTAACAAACTTTACATCTTAAAAGGTTTTAATATATCTATATAATACAAATTATATAAAAAAATAAGCTAATATAGTTAGTTCAAACTTACAATAAGCTTTTTAAATTATATAAATCTAAAAAAATTATTAGAAAATCTAAAACTAGCTTGGCAAGATCTAAGTTAAAAAGTAACCAATTTTTAATAAAATAACAAACCAAAATTAAAAAGGAAATTTTAAAATTAGATAACAAAAAATTTTGTATTAAGATTTGCTAATATAGTTACTAAAGTTATATTATATATTTTAGAAGTATATTTTAATAAAAGATAAATTATAAAATATTTAATATTTAAACAAATCAATTTTTTAAACTAACTAGATTAATAGTTTAAAAAAATCAAAAACAAAAAAACAAAAAGCAAATACTAAAGCTAATAAACTTAATAAAAGTAAAAATAAATAATAACAAAAATTTAATAGTTAGTTCTAATCTCAAATATTAAATACAAGTTTAGATAAATATATATATAATATATACTATTTTAGCAAATTTATTTTAAAGAAACTCTTTTTAACGATTACTTGGACCAAAATTTCTAATAAAAAGAAAAGCCTAGTTTCTATACTAGAAAGTTGTAACCTGTAATAAGATAAATTAATAATGTGGTATCAACTCTATAGCTTAATAAAGAACTCCTTTATATATTTAATATACAAGCTAAAAGCACCAGTATATAAGATAACTAGTAAAAGATAATGCTCTTGTATACAAAATTTTGGTGAATAAATGAAGATCAAGTTTTTTATTAATAAAGCTATTAGTTGCAAAACAATTAGAAAATAGTAAAAAATGAATTTCTTTTAAGATATACTCCTTTTTCTTAGCCAAGTAGCTCTTACTATTCTTTTTTTTACTTTCTTTTGACAAAAAGTAAAGATTTGACTTATTTTGTCCAAAAGATCAGCATTGTTTACTTTTTAAATTCAGACAAACTAGTAGAATATAATCATATATTTGTTTATAAATAAATATAGTGCTACTTTATAAAACCTAGTCTAGAAACTCTAATTATAGTAGCAAGTAGTTTAAAACAATATTTGGCTTAAGATATAAATTAGAACAGACAACAAAAATATCCGGAGTTAGTAAGAAGATTAGAAAATAAATTTAACATTAAGACAAAGCTTTACAAGAAAGATATAATTTTTATTAATTATGCATAAATTATAATAGTATCTTTAAAGTTTTAAATTTTTTTATATATATATATTTTTTTTATAAATTTGTATTTCTTTTTTTCCTTTTTTTGTTTATTTTTCTTTTTCTGATTATTTTTGTAATCTCTTTGTTTAAACTTTCTCTCTTTTGTCTCATATTTCTTGAAAAAAAAGAAAAATTTGAAGAAAAAAAGAGGTTCTGATGTAATAGAAGCTAAGCCCAGGCTAGATAATATCTTTAAATATACTGTATCATATATAAGTATAGTAGCCAACATCAGTACAATAACTATCTTTAAGAGACAGTTAAATTTTAGTCTAATTTGTCTATTAAATAATATAGTCTTATATTAAGTATTAAATATTTAATAAAATTAAGTACATGGTTATTAAAGAAAAAAAAAATTTTATTTTAAAAATAAAATAGTTTTAAAATAGAATTAAAATTTAAAATTTATTATTAATGAATTGGATTTACACCTTTGTACTATTAATAGTACATTTATTAAAGGCTTTAAAAAAATCAAAAAAATCAATTTTTAAAAAAATTTTGCATGGAAAAATCTAATAATTGCTATAATATTACAGAAATTCTTTATTTTAATATTATTATTAATAAAATTATTCTAAAAAAATTTTTTTAACTTGTAATTTTTGCAAAAGTTGATGTACTACCTGTAGTACACTATTGAAAATTATTATACTAGTAAAT
>CAJVPY010004568.1:0-12448 GCA_910591965.1 Dentiscutata erythropus | reverse complement strand
GTGATTTATTATTGGATAGTTTCACGTGATCGAAAAAATTTTATTAGTATTTTGGTGGCGATCCAGGGGAAGTTATTTTATGGGTAATAAGGACTCGATCCTTAAATCGCGTGATATTTATATTAATATAGGATCTCAAATTCGGTAAGATTTTTAGAATTTTTGCATCTGTGGGTGACCTGGTCAATTAATTGTTGTACAATATTGTAATACGTATCGGTATAACTAAAAATTCGGTAAAACTTTTTCAATCATGTGTTTGAAATAAATATAAATGACTGTTAAATTTCAAATGGTTAACTGCTATTATTCTACGTTTCTATATGATTGCATGACGGTTTTATGACTTATAAAATCATTACTTTAATCAGTAAAAAAAAAACCGAGTTTTTATCAATGCAAATTATTTCCCCGGACTTCCGGGGAAACAACTTGCATTAATAAAACTCGGATTTTTTATTAATTAAAGTAGGATTATGAGCCATAAGACTCCATAATGACATCCTATAAAAACGAATAATAATACCCTTATTTCGCCGCTACGGGAAATAACCCGGTAGATCTCCATCCTCAGCTGTGGGCCCTTCGGGCCCCAGATGACCGGAGATGTACCTCTTATTCAACGAAATTTAAGTATAACCTTATAAAATAATACCTGAAAACAAATAATGTGATAACTTATTATACGATTTTGTATTGATATACCTTGTGATTCATTAACAGTAAACAGACAATATTTTTCCGCACTTAATTTGGTTAAAGAAATTATATACATTGAGGAGTTTTTTATGAATTCTATTTTATGTAATATACATTAGCTTCTTGGTTTTCATAACATGAAACTTTCAAATAGGCCCGCTTCATTTTTTTTAAACCCATCCGATTAGAGTTTATAACCGGTTTGAATATATGAAAAATAAAACAGGTTTTAAACTCTACTAAGTCATATACCAAAATTGACTCGGTAATTAATTTTGCATAGTCTTATAATAAAATTAAATTAATGATAAATTTAATGAAACTTAAAAAATTTAGTTCAAACATAAATATTTCCAATAAATTTTTAGAAACTATAAACTTTAGTACAGATAATTCCCTAGAGCAAATTACGTATTGATATGCATTACACAACTATATCTGATATCCATGTTTAGGTTTCATTGATTTTACGGTACGGTAATACGTAACAGTACGGCATTTGTGAAACATCTGAATTAAAAAAAAGTGGTCGTACGTACATACGAGAACTTTTATATTGTACGTACATACGTGCGTACGTATATTTTATTAAAATTAACAATACGTAATGAACATGTTCATATATAAAATAATTTAATTGGTCAAGTATAAATTTTTTAGTTTCCAATTATGTTATATCAACTTCTATAAAGATAGCTTTATTATAAAATAATAATTGTATGTACATACGTACGAACGAGTTTATACGTAATGACTTATTTTCCAAATAAAATAAAAAATTATTTTTTTTGATACAAATTAAGTTTATTTATTTATTTATTTATTTATTTTAATATAATTCGCATATCAAAATTAAATTAATTGGTGAGCATAGTCAGCTATCTATAAATATATATACTAAACGAAAATATATACTCAATCCTTTCTAAATGTCCATATATTTTAATTTCCTACTTCAAGAAATTAATATTTCACATGTTATAACTTGTTACTATTAATTAGTATGTACGTACGTACACCGCGGTTTTTACCAACAGTTTATGTGTTTTACCGACAGCTCATTTAACCTACATCACAACACAAGTAGTATTTAATTAGTTGCAGGTATATGCTGATACAATAATTTTAATAAATAGTCATTTGACGTGATGTCGGCTATCGGCAAAATTATTGAAATAAAGTGAATCCCAGCTTCATCATATCCATAATAAAGTGGTCGTATTGGTTCACATATATAAAATTTAAGAAATGTTTATTCATGTAGTATCAAAATTTTATTTTCAAGAATCCATACATAAACCGAGATTTTGTATATGGCTAGTACATTTTCAATTAATTAACTTTAATGAAATCATTACTTGTTATTAGCAATTTATATATTTTTTAAAATAAATAAATACAATTCAACTTTATAAATTTAAAGAATGTGTATTTAGAAAGTAAGAATTTTTATAGGTTTAATATTGAAACCTAGATGCACATTTATGGTAAGTGAATTTACGAAGAACTAACTATAAATAAGAAGTAGAGTGTCTAGACTTATGCGATTTCAGGGATTTTTCATTGTCAAAACAATGAAAAGTCACATAGGTCTGGACACTCGACAAGTGATACGTAGTTAAATGTTTACAAATGTTTAACAAATATAACAAATATGCAAACTAAAACGTGGTAATAATTTAGTGTCAATAAATATAGATTTTATGGTAATAATTAATAATAATAATTAAAGTAATGTAATTAATTATAAATTAATTATAATTTTTTATTTTTATTTTTATTACCAGTTATACGTACAGTAGAAACTAACTTTCTAAAAATCATTTTATTAACAGTTATTTCTATTATCAGTTGTAGAAGAAATTGAATTGTTAAAAATTGTAGAGATTAGATTAAAAGGTTGAAAACAAACTTTTATCAAAAATTACGTAAAAGATAAATAATAATGCGTGTACTGTACAGTATTTGTACATGTGAATATATAAAGTAAGGGGTCAATCTAAAACGTACGCAAAACCAAGAAAAGCAGAAGAAAAACCGAATGTTCAAATCCGCTTTGTGACATTAATTAAAAAAATGATTGAAGTTAAATATTATCTGTTGTTTATATGCAGGTATACGTATATGCAGGTATGTATAACTTCTTAATATGTATTAGTTATTAAAAATCTGTATTTCACCTTTGTTTGGTCTGTATCACTTATATAAGTATATACATACGTGCATACTCGCTTTTGTTTTAATTTTTAAGTAACCCATGATCCTCATTGACGTTTCACATATAGCGTATGAACAAACTTTTTTTTTTTTTTTTAGTCTCTCCTTAAATACTATAATCAAATATACTTATATGCTTCTCGTCCAAACATAGTTAAGTGATACACCTACAATATTATCGCGTGATAATAAAGTTGTGCTTTTTAAATTATGTAAGATTTATTTGTCGTAACGACAAACCGCGAAATAAGAAAGATGTACCTGTCATAATATATTAACTAGCTATACTATAATGTCTAATATCTTGAAGTTTGTTATTTAAATTTTAAAAATTATTAAATATATTTAATAAATTTTTATAAATTTTTATAAATTCTGAATTTGAATATGAAAACTTAATCAAAATATTGTATAAAAAAACTATTGTGCTGAATTATAACTCAATATGCAAACTATATAAAAAAAGGAAATTTATACTGCTAAAAAAACGGGATATAACTCGGGTATGACTGTAATAATATATGTTAATATATGATACCTTAAAATAACGCGTTTGAGCCAATTCTAATAGTTTTATTAAAGCAAGAGCCAACGCACAATGACAACTTTTTGTAGTACATATGTACATACTTAGATTTATTATGCAGATTATAAAAGTATAAAAGCTAATCATTGAATTGAAATTATCGAAATTAATTACAGCTAAGAAAAGTTTTTTTTTATAACCATCCTCTAAAATAATTAGTATGTAAAGTTACCAATAACTTCATTTTTTCTTAATAATTTACTTATTCGAATAACTTATTGACTCTCATTGGTAGTTTTTTTTTCTGTTCAATTTCTAATTTATATGTCGCTACCTTTGACCTACGGTGGTAATATCCAGAATAAGAAATCAACCTTTGCTGATACGGTCTGCAATTATGACTGGTCATCAACTTCGCTTGGCCCTATGGAATCATGGGATCCTGCTTTAAAAAATGCTGCGGTAAAGTTGCTAAATTTTATTTTTAACCTTTTCAACTTAATTAATAAAAAAAATACGCTTATCAATTCAATTTCAGAATTTATGTCTTCAAACTGTATTTCCCAGCTGTATTTATAGCGGTCCCGGTTGGATCACATTATATAACGAAGGTAAAATTTCACTTATTTGGTTTATTTATTAACTTTAAATAACCATTCAATTCGTTTATATAGCTTGGACATCAATATTAAAAACGAAACACCCACAAGGTTAGTTTTTCATATGTTTATAATAAATTCTATAAATTCTATAAATTTTAACATCGTTTTTAATATTAAATAGCATTAGGAAAACCACTTATCGAAGTTTGGCCCGAAATATATGATCCTCTTTTTTCACATTGTGAAAGGTAAATAATTATCGTATCTGAAGTAGTGATTGGTTGAAATTGAGATTAGCTGGAGATGTACAGGGTCTCTTTTTTAAATACATCCCTTTTTTTTATAAGCATACTGTAAAATTAAAATATGCGTTCTTTCGATTTTTCAATTTCAATCAATATCAACTTCAGCCGTAATAATAGTTTCAATGAAAATTTCATTCGTAATATTTAAATTTTTTTTGCAATTTAAATATATGTAGTATAAAAGCAACTGGTAAAGGCCTTTTTAACAAAGATCAATTGTACGAATTACAACGTGATGGGTATAGTGAAGAGGCGTACTTTAATTATACATTTAGTCCTATATTCAAATCTGACAGTTCTGTTTGTGGCATATTTGTTGTGGCACAAGAAACTACTCATAGAGTTTTGAATACCAGAAGATTAAAATTACTTAGTGAATTTGGTCGTAGGATTACTGGTTAGTTTAAATATATTATTTGATTATATATATTATTTGATTATAATATTTTAATTGCAAAATATTTTGTATGTTAATTCGTGTTTGTATATTGACTTGATATATTTCTTTAAAGAGGTACAATCCTTAGAAAGTGCTTGCCATATTATAACGAGAGTATTAGGCGAAAATAATATCGATATTCCTTATGCATTAATTTACTTTGTCGATCGTAAATTAAATATTGCTTCTGAACCTTTGATGGCTCGTTTAATGACTACAACCTTTGCTTATGACGATAAAAATGATTGGATTTTTCCTGATTATTTACCTGAAACTCCCAATGAAATTAATTTAACTGAATATGTTGATAAGAGCGACTATACATATTTTGAATTAAACCGAGAAGCTGCAACTTATTCATTCTTAAAATGTGATTCTTGGCCAATACACCGTTTAATAAAAGATGGTGATCATATAAAAGTTCTTTTAAACGATGGATCTCAGGCTGTACTCTTATTGACAAAAATTACTATTAATAAAGATCAAGCTTTATCTGCTGTATTAATTTGTGGTGTTAATCGACGTCGTACACTTGATGACAAGTATATGGAATTTTTAAAAGTAACTGTATACAAAAAATTTCTCATGACTACTTAACTTTTTATTTATTAAAAAATTTTAACTTACTTACTGATAAATATCATTCGTTATATTCTAATTTTGTTAGCTAATCACAAATCAAATGAATACATGTTTGTTACATGCAAGATCAATTGAAGAGGAAAAGATGCGGTCTAAATCATTGGCCGAATTAAATCTCCAAAAAGTCTTGTTTTTTCAAGGCATCAGCCATGAATTAAAAAGTATTATATACATATATTATATAAATAGTTTTTATATGTAGCACATAAATATAGTAGACTAACTCACTTTTTTTCACATGACAGCACCGTTGACTTTAATGCTTTCACCACTTGATAACATAATTAATACATGTCCACAAGAATCACCAATAATGTCACATCTTCAAATTATACGACGCAATGCTCGTCGATTGCTTAAACTCATTAATACTTTATTACAAGTAAGTTATACGTATATTAAATTTTAATAACAAGTTCAAATAATAATAAATACACTTAATTTTCTTTTTATACAGTTTTCAAATATAGAATCTGAAAAATTGGATACGTGTTATCGTGAAACCAACATAGTTAAATTTACTCAAGAATTAGCTTCTGACTTTAAAAGTATGGCTGAAACATTAGGTTTAGAATATGTTATTGATGTTCCGTGTTCAGATGAATTTAATCAAGCTTTGGAAGATAAGGTTTATTTAGATCATGATATGTACGAAACAATTGTATTTAATCTTTGTAGGTATTTTTCTAAAAAATATGTTAAAATTATGTGGTTAAAAATTCTTTTACTACAAGAAATTTATTCATTAAACTTTATTAAAGGTTCGAATGCATTAAAGCATACTTGGAATGGACAAGTAACCATTCGTTTATATGTTGACCACAAAGATATGAAAAGGATGATGGTTCTTGAAGTGTCAGATACAGGTAAAAAAATATTCTTTGCTAATTATTAAATTAAATATTAAATTAAATATTAAATTAAATATTAAATTAAATATTAAATTAAATATTAAATTAAATATTAAATTATTTATTACTATTTCTTTTCAATTATTTCTTTTCGATTACTTCTTTTCAACTACCTCTTTTCAATTATTAAAATTTAGGTGTTGGTATCCCAGAATTGGCCCTTCCAAATATATTCCACCGCTTTTATCGTGTAGAATCTCAAAGTTCACGTAGTCATGAAGGTACTGGAATAGGTCTCGCACTCGTAAAAGAACTTATGACATTACATTGTGGAGATATCACTGTAAATTCAATAGTAAATAAAGGAACAACGTTTAAATGTTGGTTTCCAATAGGATGTGACCACTTACCACCTGATAAAATACAATATAATAATGATGAAAATTCATTAAGTTGTGGTCGAGAATTATATAATAATCGACAACTTTATTTAGAAGAAAGTTCTCAATGGACGAAAAATAATACAATGGAAGTTCAAAATGATATGTTGGATAAATTATCAATCGATGATAAAAATACGGATATTGATAAAATATTACCAAAAGATATTACTTTTTATTATTCTACAGATGATTCAAATATTAATGAGAGAAAATTTCAAATCTTACTTGTTGATGATAATAATGATATGCGGTAAATAAATTTTTTTAAAAAATTGTTTTCTTTTATTATAATACATATTGACTGTTATCGTTATTGATAATTTTTATAGAGATTATCTGGCAGATCTTTTAAGAGAATTTGATGTACATCGTGCTTGTGACGGCAAAGATGCATTACGAGTCTTAAAAAAATTTAAAAGATTACCTGATTTAATCCTTAGCGGTAAATATATTCTAAAGATAATAATAATTATCGAATTATAAGTTTTATTATTATTATTATTATTATTCAAATTTAATAGATATCATGATGCCAAATATGAACGGATACGAGTTATTAGATGTATTAAGATCTAATATAAAAACTCGAATGATTCCCGTAATATTATTATCTGCAAAAGCAGGTGAAGAATCAACGGTCGAAGGTACTTTAAAAATTACTGTATTACATTATTATTATTATTATTATTATTATTCACTATAAGCTATTACATTATTAATAAACTATTATATTTTTCTTTATTAATATTTTTAGGTCTGGATAAAGGAGCAGATGATTATTTAATAAAACCATTTTCAACACGAGAATTAATTACACGTATTCGAGCTAATATTGAATTATCACATCTTCGTCGTAAAATATTAATTCAACAATATAAACAAGAAGAAATAAAACAATTATTACTTTCAATATCGAATAAATTTTTTTCTGGATTGGATTTAAATGAAACTTTATTAGATATAATTAAAGAAATTCATAGTAGATTACCAAGTGAAAGAATATCAATTATTTCAAATGATCAATATGAATTTAAGAATAATAAAATTATTGCTTTATATGATGGATCGGAAAATATATCATCAGACAATAATGATCCTTTCAATGAAACTAATGTTAATGATAAAAGTGATATAAATAAATCACAAACATTAACTAATTCTCAAGAATTTTTAAATAATAATAATAATTCTGGAGTAAACATTTGTTTAGATTTTTATTGTGATGAAATTTGTAAAAATGTATCAGTATTATCGGTTGAAATTAGAATGAATAATATTTGTTGGGGTTGGATAAAATTATATAGATCTCCAAATTCTATTTGGCTCAATAGTGAAATTGAATTATTACAACAAATTTCGAATCAAATAAGTTTATGTATTACTCATTTAAATGTTTTAGAAGAAAATGCTGAATATGAAATTAAAATAAAAGCTGTTGAAGTTGCAAATAAAACAAAGAGTCAAATATTAGCAAATACTTCTCATGGTACGTATTTTTTTTTAGGTACTAATACGTATATATATATTTTTCATATTTCTAATTAATTTTTTTATTATAGAATTACGAACACCACTAGGTGCAATAGTTGGAATTCTTTCTTCTTTCGAGAATACTACCTTAACTACTGATCAAAGGGATATGATTAATATCATGGCTCGCGCCTCTGATATTGTTTTATCAATAGTAAATGATATTCTTGATGCAGTAAAATTAGAAGCACGAAAAGTTACTCTAATAAATAGTACATTTGATTTATTAGAATTATTTGAAAGTACAATTGAAAAATTTGGAAAAAAAGCTGGTGCTAAAAGGATTGAATTAATTGTAGATTGTGAAGTAGATTCATTTCCAAGATATGTTAAAAGCGATCCTGATAGGTGATTTTATCTTATATGAGATTGCGTAAAAAAAAAAAAAAATAGAATTTTATTATTTACCCTTTGTTTTCTTTATTGTTGTAAATAGGCTGAAACAAGTTTTATCTAATTTATTATCAAATTCGTACGTAACTATTTTTTTTTTCACATGCATATGCAATATATATTTTTTTAATAACATATTATAACTTTCTTAGAGTTAAGTTTACCGATAAAGGTAAAATCGTACTGACAATTTCATTGCAATTACAAGAAGTCATTGAAGAAGATAAAACAAAGTCGTCTTACGGTCAAACGATTAAAAGAGGAAATTTATTAATTGAAATATACGATACAGGCATTGGGTAAGACAATAGATTCTGTATTATATTTTATATTATAACATATTGTATAACATTAACCTAAAATTTATCTAATATAATTCTTAATAATAGTATGGATCCAGAATATATAAATCATGCTTGGAAAAGTTTTTCACAAGGTGATATGTCAATTACAAAGATGCAAGAAGGTACAGGACTTGGTCTTTCAATTTGTAAAAATTTAGTAGAAATTAATGGGGGAGAAATTAAAGTAGAAAGTGAATTAGGAAAAGGAAGTAAATTTTGGTTTACATGGAATGTTGAATTATTATCTTCAACAACTTCTTCTTCATTATTAAGTTTACAATTTGATCGAATGAATTATGCTTTACCTCAATCTATAAAACAAAAAAGAATATTAATAATTCATCCAATTGATGATGCGAGAAATGCAATTTTAAAATATCTTAAAAAGATTGAAAAAGTTGATGCTTTTAATACCTTGGAAAAAGGAATTAATGTAGCAAAAAAATATAAAGGATTGTATAATCAATTTGCTTACGATATAGTATTCATTAGTCTTTATGAAACTAATGAAGATGAGGTTATGAAAGCAATATTAGAATTAAGAGGATTAGATATGAACAATAATAATTTAGTAATAATTTTTATAGTATTTCCAAATAGTAAAGATAATGAATTAGCGGAAAAATTAATTGGAAAAGTTGGAGGAACAACTAACATTCTTTATACTCCTATTACATGGAAAAAGTTGGTTAATTTATTTATGTTTATGGATAAAAATTACGTAACTATTGAAAATGTTTTGAAACGAGGAGAGGATTATAGGTTTCTTAATACTAAACAAGATATATATGAAGATATTGATTCTAAGAAGAGCAAATATATTTTATGTGTGGTATTATCTCGTTTTATTATTTTAATAAATGATATATTGATTTTAATTGATTGACTAATATTTTCGTTGTTTGTAGGATGATAATTATATTAGTCTAGAGGTAATTATAACTTTAAAAGTATAATGATAGATTCACATTATTTTATTAATTTTTCTAATTTAATTTTTAGAATACATTACGACAAGTTTCAAAACTTGGTTATTCAACAATTTCTGCAAAAAATGGTCGAGAAGCAGTTAAATTGATTGATTCGAAATTCAAATTATTAAGTGATCCATATTCGAGTTCAATCTACTCAGATATAGAATCTCGCAAAATTTCTTTAATCATAACAGAATGTAATTTGGTAAGTTTTGTTAACTAAATTCGTTATTTATATCTATCATATTTATCTTGATGACAATTAATTGTTGTATTCAGCCAATGATGTCAGGCTTTGATATCTCACAAGCAGTAAGAACAATGAATCCACCAACTTCAGGTATACCAATCATTGTCTTGACGGCTTTACCCATAGGAGAAATAAGAAATAAATGTATTGAGTCAGGGATAAATGATTATCTCGCAAAGCCTTTGAAAATTGAAGAACTCGAAAAAGTTCTAACTAAATGGATTGGCGATAATTAGCACCAATCACACAATTAAAATTCTTATATAAAAAGATAATATATATGCTTTTATTCAACTTTATTAAAAAATTGTTCTTTTATGTCTTATAGTTACATAATGTAGTTATATTAATTGTCCGAAGCATAGTGAGGATAATGTGTTTCTACGCGCAACTATGCTATACCTCTCTTGTATAATTACTTCTTTTATTCTTATAGTTTTTATGACTTATGATTTCTTTAAATATAAGATATATAATTATCAGTTATGTTATATGTTATGTGATTTTATTGACCCAAATTTACAAATCATCGATCCTAATTTTTGGTTCAGAATTTGATAACATGTAGATGGTGCTATTTAAAAATTTAATGCTAGGTTATTGCATATTACGCATTATTTTGCCAATCAAAAGATTATTTTTTAAAGAAATAAGTTCAATTACAACGATAAAATTATCGATAAAATGATTAGCATGTGATCATGCCAGCTGAAGTAATTGTTGAGATCATCCATCCAATAAAAACACAATACAATCACGCCTTTTCAAAGAAATTTCAAGACTTTACTTACGAAACCGATTTAGATTCTAAAGAAAACAATTCCTTGTAAAATTTAATATAAATAATACTCCTGGTGCTAATTCTGACTCATAAACTCATAAAATTCTTAAACTTCGGTTTTTCTATTTTTTTTTCTTATTATTTTTTTTTTCTCTAACATGTTTTTTCGAGTGTTACATGATAGCCGATGATCCACACCCTGCCGGATGCATGATGGTGATGATCCATCCTACTTTTTTTGAATTGTGATGACGATTGTTGCAGCTAAAGTCGATCATCTACCATCATCCGGCAGGGTGTGGATCATCGACCATCATGTAACCGGATTTTGCCTGTCGAACTCTGCAACGATTAACCTACGTACTTGCAGTGTATTTAAAGTTTTATAGCATTTGAATCTGAAACTTTAATTGTATAGTTAATGTGTTTCCTTCGGCAGTTGTGATGGATATCCGGATGTTTTGGATAACGTAATAAGACATTACAGTTTATGCCGTTTACCGAGTTAAACTTCATTTAACCCCTCAAATTATTCATCAAATTATTCATCAAATTATTCATCAAATTATTCATCAAATTATTCATTAAATTATTAAATCCCAGTGTGAAACAAATAATTTTTCGAAAATAAAGTATATTTACTGTTAACTACTCTTAATATTGTAGTGGTAAATTATAATTTGACTTATTTATTCATCGTAAATCAGTAATTCATTCAACTAGTACACAAACAATAATATGGGTTAAGTGCTGAGAAAAGTGCCCAAATTGACAAAAAAAAAATCGTCGAAAAATCGTTATAAATCTTATAGTACAGTAGTAAATCATAAGAAAATGCAAAGTTTAAAAAGCTATGCTGCAAAATTTTAATACGAAAAATAAACTTAATCTTATTCTAAATTGATTTATGTAAAAAAATTTCTTTTGAAAAATTGTCAATTTGGGCTCTTTTCCCAGCACCTAGTCCATAAAATTAAATCAAATCATACATATTTACTAATTTTGTTCAAAAAAAAAGTTGCAAAGACAATATACAAATTAAAAAAACCTTTTTATGGAATACAATATGATTAACTTTGAGAAAAATATTGCCGTCAGGATTTTATTAAAGTATCTGGGTTATTCGGTAATTATTATATATGTGACAAAACCCACCTGCGTACTATGTCTAGATTATCTATTACATCTTCGATTTCAATGACTTAATTTGACAAGCTTTTGTTGAATCATAAGTGGTGGAGGAAAAAAACGATTTGGGAGAATTTGTCTGATCCACTGCGAAAAGGTTTACAACAGCTTTAATAATCACATTTTAAGACAGTTTCTGGCTTCTCACTTGGGCAGTGATATTTGTCTGATGCACAACATATATAACCCAGCATAGCGGGCTTTCATTCCGATTGGCTAATTTTTGTAGATCATTCCGTGATTTTACAAGATATGATTGGCCAA
>CAJVPY010004567.1:0-12449 GCA_910591965.1 Dentiscutata erythropus | reverse complement strand
TAACATAAAATTTTAAAAATGACCCGGCAACCCGACTTTTAATTTTATTTTCAAAAAAATTTTATATGTAAAAAAACATATGAAATTTTTTTACAAAATTTAAAAAAGTTCACCCTGATAATAAATATAGTAAAAATTTTTTTCAAACTTTTGTTTAATTTGATCCGGTCGGGTTATGAGAACCAATTAATTAAGTTTGTATGGCCTAAAATCAATTTTTTTTTTTCAAAAATTTAATATAAAATGTCGGTATAACTCACTGTACCGATATTTTGAATCTATTTTTACTACTGAAAAAAATTTTGTCGATATATCCAGTGTAACGTGTAGTATTAATCGGGCTTATGCTTCAATAACTATATCAAATCTTGTAGATGATTGGTTAAATAAAATTATACTTTTACTCTTTCGACGAAATCAATTCATCAACCTAGGAACAAAAATCTTCAAAATAATCAGCTAGAGACAATTGTAACCAACTTTTAACAAGTTATAGACTTCACATCGATTAATAAAACGACTGCTATGTTTAAAGTTAATCAACATGGATAAGAATTATCGCGGTTTGCAAAAATGTGAAAAAAATCGGTGATTTCTGATTCTGATTTCCGATTTTTTTGACATTTTTTTAGACTTTAATATACATAAATTTAATAACTATATTAATAAATTATTATATTTGAGTTTATTATTACATATTTTATAAATCTTATGTATATTAAAGTCTAATCTAAAAGTCTAAAAAAATGTCAAAAAATCCGAAATCAATCAGAAATCATCGATTTCTATTCTTTTTTTTTTTTTTTTTTGATCATCAAATTTCAAATATTTTTGCAAACCGCAATGAATAGCTTAAGGCTAAAAAATAATCATAGGCTAGGTGAGAATGAATTAAATCAGATGTAAGTATCTTATCCAAATCATTTACAGCCGACAAAGAATCGTATTTAGACTGAATGTACATAAGGAGAAATTAAACGAGTTATTGTAATAACAGTAATATGATAGAGGTGAATAGATTAATATTAAGACCGATTAATTATCCAACCGATTGACCGGTTCACTTTAAACCGATTTGGAACTCTAATAGTAATTTAGCGATAGATAAAGCGTAACATATTATCGCATTTCAGGAATCATAAATTAATTAGAAAATTCTGCTTTCAAATTTATTCTTAATATCCCTGATATCTTCCACGATATAGCCGTAGTTGGTAGTGTTTCATCTTGATGGCCTATCTATTTCAATTACATTCAATTGCCTATATTACCAAAGAAAAAGGACATGAAAATAAAAACATAGCAATAAATTCAACGTTAAAAAACCAACCAACCATGTGATCGATTAATAAACGCATTATAACAGCTTTTTATTCATAAGCTCTAAGTATATTGTAATTACATAATTGCTTATCCGGTTTCTCTTCATGCAAGCATGACTACGTTCCTGGTATGTGGATCTAGATCACACTATGTGGAATTGGCCCCGCTTCTGTTGTCAGTTTTACGGAAGTTCCGTTGACTTTACATTTGTGATCACGCCACTCGAAAGGTTTAGAAATGATCAGCAAGCTCAGTCTTTCGTTGCCGATCAGTGATTATCAAATTATCAGTCCGTTGGAAAATACAAGTAACGAAAAACAAAATATTAAATATACAAGCAAAAAATATACAACCTTAATTAAGCACTGTACTTTGTGCTAAGAAAGTCGGATGGGTATGAATTTACAGGTAATTGGTTTGGATTTTGAATTCGGGATTTAGAAATCGTTGAAGTAATAGATTACGATTAGATACCCTATAAAAAAAGTTTGTATAGATATTGTAGGCATTCTCCAAAAAAATATTCGGAACGGTGTTGATTTTCCGAATGCAAATACTGTGCATTAGGTACAACAAAAACATTGCACAAAATCAGTATGTTCGGAAAATCTACTCCATTCCGAATATTTTATTGAACAAAAACAGAATAACTTTAGTAAATTTTTAGAACATTGAAATTTTTTTTATAAGGATAATAGAGTACAATTTGCCAATTCCGTCCGTGACAAAATCAAAATTTGCAAAAATTCCGCTCATTAAAATTTATGAACTCTGCGTAAATTCTGCGTTGTTATTCATGAATTCTGTGTTGGTTGTAATAGAACGAATGTTCTGCAATAAGTTGATTGTTTATTCTTCGGATAATTTCTGATATCAAGCAAAATTTTTAACTCGACCATGCGAATTTTAGGGTCATTTATTTTCTACACTGGAAATTTCGGAAGCTTTTTGGCATCATGTGTACGTTGTGAACGTAGGGACTGATCCGGAATCACAAAATATGTATGATACGGTTATCAATCGATACTAAAACTAATCTAAACTAATCTAAACAATACTCTAAAACTACTAAACTCCTAATATGGAAGGCCACGATCAAGGCGTGGTGAGACTTGGTCCGAGTTATTAGTGTCAAATAGAGCTCTGGATTACATTACGAGACTCTAATTCGGGATCACGGGTTTAGACTACTATCTATTGCCAACAGTAATCGGCGAGTCGGTCACTAACCGAATCAAGTCGTCGGGTAACCTACGATCGGCTTAGTCGAAATAGAAGCGTTTAGATTTGGCGAGTGGATATTTAGGGTCGTAGGTATGACTTTCTTTACTTGCACCGGATACCAAATATCAACAATAACGTCTATATTCTTTAATCACAATTTAACACAACAAAACCACGGCTTGGATCTTCCCTTGGACTTCAAACCAACAACATAACAACCACAACAATCCTAGGTACGTTGGGAGTGTTGGACATAATAACCACAACTGTCCACAGTGCGTTGGGAGAGTTGGAAAACCACGGCAGTCCTCAGTCCGTCGAGAATCAACCGGAAAAACAATCGTATGCAAAGTCACATGAGCAAGAAAATTAGCGAACGTAGACCTTTTCACTATGCCACCTAGTGATACATCTGGGTAAAAGTATTTAGTAGAGCGGGCTTATTAAGGTACTTAGAGGGTATATGGTTTAAGAGGTATACTTTATTAGGAGTGATAATTGTAAGCAGCATGAAACTTATTTTCCTAGGGCCTTTACGGCCTTTATTTATAATGAAAGATTCAGTATTACAATGAATTCAATAAATTTGACAAATCTAACAAATGCGACAAATGTAACAAATTTAACAAATGCAGCAAATTCCATAAATGCAATAAATGCAACAAATTGCACTTAACCCTGTGATCATAGATCATGCTTGGGTCGCAGTAGGTAGGTCGAATTCCAGGGCTCACAATATATGTAAGTTTAATTTATTGGGGGGATAATTGGAGCGATCCTTAAAGTCAGAATAATAGACTCTGATTGAGTTGAACTCTAATGAGTTTTACCAACTCTCACCAAGTTATCTTTTATTGAAGCGAAAAGATAGACCTTAAATACTTTAGACCAATGCTGTGTACATAGGGCTGTATTCACTATTTAAACTACTTTTACTATGTATAAAATATATTAATTTCTTTAGCTTTGAATTGGCTAAATAAATAATAGTGGAGAGGATACAAATTTGTATTGGATACAGATCTGTACCTGCTTTGGATATAATTTTGTAACTGCTTAGACATTAGATACAATTTTGTATTGAATACATATGCCACACTTACCAGTAAAGATGCATCTAATCTATTATTTACAAAAAATTTTATCCCAAGTCATGATTTACACTTTTACAACATATGTACATACTTACAAAAAAATCACAACCACCTACTTTCTGTGAAATACAGAAAATCATTGGCCTGACCTAGATTAAGAGTTAGTGCTACATTCTCATGGTCAGACATTCGTTTGATTGGCTGATGTAAATCAATTGACCGGGTAACTTATTTATACACTTTAGAGTACTTTTTGAGAATGTAACGTTTCACTAATAAAAATCGTCGTAAAAGTCATTCTTAGTTTTAAAAGAACGTTAATATTCACTGTGCAAAAGAATCTGAAAAGAATCTGCCTCCTCACTTACTTTACTTAGAAGACAAAAATGCTTTTAAATATTAGAATTACAGGGCCATGTGTGATTACTATATGTGAGAAGAAGTCAAGCCACTGGAAAACAGTGACTGAAAATGTTATTACAAAAGGACGGGCTAACGAAACTTTATCTTCTTATCTCAAAATAGGCGATACAATGGAATCGTAACGAAAAGTTCAGTTAAATTTCAGCAACATTTTCTAGCTGAATCGGGACAACTTGAAACTGAACCTGAAGTTGAGAATGTTGACAATCTGGAGCAATTTGAAGTTGAATAAGCTGATGATACTAATTTTTTGTCTTTTTCTAATGCAATAGGAACAATAACAAAAATTTTATTCGAATGTGAAAATAAAGAAAAAAAGCCAGCAATATATTCGTTTGATGAATTTTGAGCAACTATGGAAGAGAAAGATGCAAGGCTGAAATTGTTTTTTGATGAGTTATATACCTTATCTAATCCACAATCAAAAAATAAGAAAATGCAAACCCGGGTGAAAAAACAGCTTTTATTTGTGTGCTATTTTCTTTGTGGGATAAGAAATAAATTTGTGAATAATGCTAAAAGAGATTTAACATTGTATTTAGATTCAACTGGCATTTCTAATACTACTATTGATACACTTGCAGATTTAGGTATAATGGTTACATCTTTCTCAATTGCACGGTTTAAGACCAATGCGGCTGAAGAACATGCTGAAATTGTCAATTCTATACTTGCTGAACATGTAGAAAAAGCGATGGTATTGAATATAGATAATTATCATAGTATTTATACCCCACGGATGCCCAACACAACCACTACATCTATAGCAGCACATTTGGCCACAATACCAATGAACCCAATTACTAACCAGACAGCTATCCCTCAAGAAAATATTCATAATCCTTTATTAGTCAATGCTAATTTAATTAAGTTAAATATAGGAAATTGATTTATGGCACCTTACAGCCTTTCATATAACCGACGTTGGGGTTTCGCACAGTTGATAACGATACAAGATTAGAAGAGTTAACTGTGCATAGCTATGATGTCCGGTTAAAAGAAAAGCGCCATATTCGTTTAATGAAAGATGTTGTCCTTATAGATTTACAAGAGAATCAACTTCATATGATAGACGAATATATCGAAGCTATTAATACTGTTACAAGTGTCCCATCTATACAGAAGTATATTGAAAAAGGGTATATGATTCCTCTTGTCGCTGACTGGCCTGGGCAAATTCATCTTAGAATAGCAATATCATGCTATTTGGTTTATAAAGACTTGTCCAACATTACTAATAATATTTTATCTTTTCTTCCAATTATAGGACCTCTTCATATTTTGTTGAATAGCTAAGAATTAGTTTTTCTTCAATATCGGCCTTTTTTTACAGAGATGTATAAGTATATTTTTGGACTATGGAAACCTCTCGCTCAAACTCCCAAGCCATGGCGTATTAATCTCCTTTTGGAGATTTCTCACAGTGCTTGGCAAGAAATTTTGAAAACGGTCGAAGAAAAGTTTGGATCTCTATGTAAAGATGCCGAGTATCTTGCTCTAAAGGATCTTCTCAACAATACAATTCCCCTTGTTTTAGATATTTACGCAGTGTTTTTTAGGTCTGGAGATTTTAATACTTATCTTGAATCTTGCTTTTGTATTTGGACATTATTTTTTAGATTTAGTCGCAAAAACTATACGAAGGCTCCGTTAATGTTTCTTTTCGATATTTTCTATTGGGAGTCGACCAATTATTCAATTCTTGAAGTTATCAAAGCTGAGCTTCCCAAATTTTCAGATGCGACTGTCAAAATATTCCATAGTTTCTTGCGCAGAAGCACTCAGAAACATACCGAAGCCCAGCAGATCATTAATCATGATTGTTATATTAATCAATTGCGTATGGATAGTAATGGATTTAGGAAAAATTTTGCCCACACTTCTACGTGGGTAGCGTATAAGTATTCTGCATGAGATATTTCTAACCTAACAAAAAATGCACATGTTTTCTTCTAAATTGTTTTTCTGAAATATATATACGTGTATTTTATGATAAATCACCATTAATATTTTTATTACCTATCCTAAATCCGTCTTCAAAGAAAAAAGGAAAGAAAAAGGAAAAATCTGAGGAATCCATTTCTTTAACTGTGATGAAAATGCCAGAAGCACATTTATCTCATCTTTCTTTGGGTTTCAATACTTTATATAAACCTGATCTATTTCATTATTGCGATTCAACTAACTACCTTATTTTTTTCCTGTTAACCCAAACCGATTAGAATTCTTGCTTGCGGTCACTCCTATCATGAATCCTGTTATGCCAGTAACGATTTCAAGTATTTGTATTGTCTTGTATTTTTACTAGATGGAGTCGATCAACATGTTCAGTCTTTACTTAAAAGTTTGCAAGACTTGAATAAGAAAAAAAGAGTAAAAAAGCGAAGAATGATGTTTCTTCTGACGACAATGAAGAAACGAAATTGGTAGAATATAAACCATTTGTATTAGAGGAGGCAATTTGGAAGTTTAGAATGTACTAAATACAATATTGATTTATTTAAATAAAATTTTTATTTATTACATAATAATTACATTATATCAAAGTTAACAAGTAACACATTTCGAAAAATAAATAGTAAATCGGAAAAATAAAGTACGATTCTCTGATACGTGAATTTGTATAAATTATGGATGGGCAAAGTATTTTGTAAGTAATAATGCCCCATGACTTAGCCATTACTTAATATTATTCTATTACGAAATTTATTACGTATACATATAAAACGTGAGTGATCGAAATTGTGATTGAACGAAAATTGCTGCTAAGAATAAATTTTTTTTTAATATTGCCTATTGTAAGTAGTATAAATCGTATCGGTACTTAAATTTTAATTTGATACCCATATAAATTAATTAGTTAAAATTATAAATTTTGATTGGTTAATTATCACGGGAAATCATGGGTAGATTGGCAAAAATTAACCAATAATATGAATGTTTGCCTATGAGCTACATTCTGTTATATATATATATATTCATATGTACAGTACTATGTATATCATCTAAATTAGAATAGATTATAGTAAGAGTTAGAGTAAGATTGGAGTTTAATTTAGGCCAACTAATGTAGATTAGCTCAGTTTTCTTGGTTGTCTTGGTGGTTCTGGTTATTTCAGTTTTGCTGGTTTTGCTATTGTTTTTGGTTCTGTTGACTACAATTTTTAGTATACTAAAATTTTTTTAAAAATATAATTATTAAAAACTTATATTTATAAATTCAATAACCTTTTCATTGCTGATATTTAGGAATTCAGTAATTTTAGTTGCTGCAGTTTTTGCTAGCTTGAATAAATTTGGATTGTTCACTTGAATAGTTAGTCATTTGTTTAATAATTCAATAACTTCTGGAATTTTATCATCAGAAAATTGTATATTTTTATTTATATATGTTAATATATATTGAATCTTTCAGTTTGAGCAATATAATATTTTTAAATAATTTATAATTAATAGTTCTATTCTTTGAGCATTTATTTTAGAAAATTGTAAAGTTTATATTTTATATAAAGAGGACTTTAATAGTTTATATTAAAAATATGATGGATGATTTTTTTTTTGTTTTTTTTTTAAAAAAAAAATTAATAGGTCTTAATTTAAAAGGTTATGAAAAAAAATTCAACTTCTGAGAATTTTTAGATAAAAGTTTGTATTGTTTTATATAGAATTTTTTTTGTGCTAGTTATGAACATATAGGTATTATAATTTTAAGTTTAATATATTACAGGCTAGTGCAAAAATATAGATACTTTAAATAAGTATTAATAATAATTTTTTTTATTAATAAAATTTAAATTTTTTAATTCAAAATTATTTTTTGGAAGATAGAAAAGAATTTAATATAAGTTATTTAATTTGTTTATATAAAAAATAAAAAATTTTATTAATAAAAACTTTTTAAATAAATTTTAGCACATTTAAAATAAAAAAGTTTATTATAAGTAATTAATAAAAAAATTTTTTATTTTTAATTTATTTTTTTAATTCAATTTACTTTTTAGATAATAAAAAAGATAATTTATTATTAATTATTTGTTTTATAAAAAATATAAAAAATTTTATTAATAAAAATTTTTAAGCTTTGTTTTATTAATATAAATATAGCAAATTAATGATTTTTAACACAAATACATTAACTTTAATATTTAATAACTTTTTATCTAGTGATTATTTTTTCATGAAATTTTAAATATAGTTTTATTGAATCTATATATAGTTACGTGCATAGTAGCAAGCTTTAAACTTTCAAATTTATTAAGATATTAATTAAAATCTATTTTTTAAGAAAACATTTTTTAATTTTTTTTATCTAAAAAGTAGCTATCATCTATTTTTATACAAAGGGTTACAAAATAATATAATTAATAAAAAAAGATAATTTAAACTATAATTACTAAACTTGTATAAATTTTTTAATTATATTATTAATAATTTAAAAACTTTTATTAGTAGTACTTTTTAATTAAAATTTTGAGGTATCTATCTTTTCACCGGCCAATATTATATGTATATGCATGGATATATATTATCATGTGTTATCTGCACGTAAATATACATGAGACAATGCACAGGAAAACACATAAAATTGCACATTAGTACGTGCACTGTTGCACGGAATCTGTGCCTAATTATGTGCTGTAAACGTGCTTTCCCATACATTGTCTCGTATAGATTTACGTGCAGGTTCGTGTGGTTCCATATCCAAACTTTTTCATGTATTGCAGTATCATTCCGTGCTGCAATTTCTTATAGGGTGAATATATGTTAGTGTTTGATGAATTTCATTTTGAGAGAAATAGTTTGGATGGGATGCGTATATTGTAACTGATATAATACTTCTAAAGCTTGGTGCCAGACATGTGATCCTCAAAGAACGGTTAAAGGATGGACAAGTGGAAATAAGATTATTGATGATTGCATTAAAGAATTTCAATTAATACAACAAAATATGAAAATCTGATTGAATGGATTCCTTTTAATAAATTAGATAATATTCAAAAGAGTGGCGATGAATTTTTAGCAACATGGCAGACGATTAATTTCTGCAGATGACACGCAATTACGTGCTTCACCATGCATAATTGACCTTAAAGCATTACATAATTCTCGAATTTTGTGGACTTGTTGGAAGAGGTAAGATAAATTCTATATTTATTTTATTATGAGCATCTTTATTTTTATTTACTTATTATATTTACCGATTTAATAATTTAAAGAATTGTATAATGGATTACAAATTTAAAGTATATGGATTAACTCAATACATAGCTACTAATGAGTATATGTTGGTATATGGTAAATTTTATTATAAAAGAAGTCAAGAAAATGGAATTTTTCACATTGTAATCAATATAACATGTCCGAAGCTTGGTGCCACCCATGTGACCCTTATAGAACAGCTCAAGGATGGACAAGTGGAAATAAAGTTATTGACAATTGGCTTAAAGAAATTCAACTTAAATCTACAGAATATGAGAATATGATTGAATGGATTCCTTTTACAGATCAAATAAAATTCAAAGGAATAAATCTAATTATATATGTCAAGCAACCTGATTAGATGGTAAGTGATCAATCTCAGACTCAAACAATCGCGTATATCATCATTTTTGGTTGAGCTTAAAGTTTTACCTGATTCGCAGAATTCATTGGATCATTTGATAAAATAATATATTATAATTAATTCGATTATACTGACTTTAATATTGTTTATATCCTTATTCATTTGCAAGCTTACATATCAAATGCAAGTAGAAAGAATATATGGAATAACACAATTCACAACTGATGAATAATTAATAATGATAGTGATGCGTTTGTTTCTAAAAGACACTATTGGCATGGCAAATGTGCAAATTGTAACCGATTTAATACTTCAACCGATTGGTGTCAATCATGTGATCCTTATAGAATAACTCAGGAATGAATCCAGTTGACGTTCTACGTCGACTGTCTGAAGAAAGAATAGAACAGCGTAACATGCAAGGTATGAGCGATTATATAACTAATATATCGTTTATGTGATGTAGACTTTGTTTCTATTAGTATTAAAATTCCAGTTGACGAGCTACGTCGACTGTTTGAAGAAAGAACAGAACAACGTAACATGCATGATATGGGCGATTATATACATTGCAATATCTGATATCGTTAAAGCTATTGTGTTTTTTAATGCGATGTTTATTATGTGATGTAGGTTCCGGTTCTATTAGTATTGAAGTACCAGTTGAAGGCGACAGCTGTAAGGATGGAAGGCTCAAATATCACTTACAGGTAGGTGCTCCGATCATTAAGAGGAAGAGTCTATTTTACATAGGTTGTGATTCGGGAAATCTACGTACTAATTTGTAGTTACTTTTCAGTTAAGCGAGTTAAACCCTGAAATCTGTGGACCGGGCTTGACTTGAGCCAATTTGGGCCTAGAATTTTGAGCACATTAATATTTGGCCAAGCTTGATTCAGGCCCACTAGAATACCGGGCATATTTTGGGCTTTTTGGTCAGGTCCGGATAGGTCCAATAGGCCTATATGTCACGGTTTATACTGGAACTCCCGTGTACTGGTGGGTCTTTACCTTCAGTCTTCACTCGCTTGGCTATTCTTTTCGAAGACCGTGTATCGTACAGGTCCTTCCACCGATTATATTACGCTCACACAGGTAATGGTTTATTCACTAAGATTGTTTTTTACACTAAGCAAACGTCAATTCTCAAGTTAAGAAGCTCAAAAGCTAGGTTCTTTCCCTTTCGGGATCGATACCTTATATATTATCACTAATCGCTATTCAGCGTCACTGATTATTACATATTATCTCATCGCTCATGCAATCAATGTTTTAAACTTTTAATTAATTCCCATGCATACCCGAATCAAGCCATTCATGCAAATTGGGATCATGACCCGATCATGATCCCTGACCTGACCCTTGCGCTACGAATATCCGGGGCACCAATGTCGACCACGACACTATAATACCAGTAATTTCTTCAATTTGATTGGATATAAATAGGGTAAAAAAATGTATTGTGCAAAACTCAGAGTTTTGTGAACATTATCTATATTTTCATGCTGTCTATCACGAAAACTAAATGTATCTTAACATCATTAAATAAAATAGAAAAGATAGTTCATGATACTATTTATTTAATTGATGAATGGTTTTAAACCTAAAAAATCCTATATAGTTAAATCAAAATGTATTAAACGAACTTATTTCAAGATTTAATAATCTAGATTTGAAACCCATAAATCAATTCCAGGAGTAGGTTTAGACAAACCAATAAGTTTCTTTTTGAAAGTAAAATCTTCAACTAATCTAAACTCAAAATTTCTAATAATTACTGATAAAATAGATTTAATTTCAAAATGAGCCATTTTCATTCCTAAACAACTTTTTGGACAGCACCAAAGGTAAGAAATTATTGTTTGATACTTTTGATTTTATTTCCGAATCAAGCCATCGAGATGGGTTAAAATATTCAGCATCATCACCTCAAATTGAGGGATCATGGTGGATTGCGTAGATAAGAATTATCATTGGAGTTTTCTAAAAGAAAAATAATAAAGTTATATACTACTATATATTATTATCAAAATAAGTTGAACCATGAAAGGTTATTTGGAAAAATACCTTTGAGCCATTCATAATTTCATCTTTTAAATTATAACGAATGAGTCCAGGCACTTTAAATAATAAATAAAAATATAATATAATAAATTAGAGATAAATAAATTGGATAAATTGAATAAATTGAAATATATAAAAAAGATAGATCTTGAACCATACATGGCGGAACAATTCTTAAAGTTTCTTTAAAGACACATTCTAAATATTTCAAACGCTCAATTACATTAAAGTTTGGAAAATGATTACGATCATTAAATACATAAAGCATTTCTTTAAGAAGTCTGTCCTGAATATCAGGATTTTTTGCGAGAAAGTATAATGCCCAAGATAGTGCAGTACTAGTAGTCTCATGCCCAGCTAAGAGTAATGTCATAACCTTGAAACTTTAGTAAATTTAAATTATTAAACAAAATTTAATAAAAATTATTATATTTAATAATTTAAATAAAATTTTACCTGACTTCTTCATGTGTTAATTGTTCATCAACAGGCAAATTCTGATTTGTTTTTACCAATAAAGACAATAAATCTTTTCCTCGAACAGTTGCATTTTTTTTGCTCAGCAACTAATTTCTCGGAAATATTATGAATAATTCTAATAGAATCATGATATTGTGTATAGTTCATAGGCCGACATTCGTATGATTGGTTAATTTTTGTAGATCTACCCGTGATTTTCCGTGATAATTAACCAATCAAATTACATAGTTTTTAAATTTTATCGTTTAATAGAAAGATAAAAAAACTTCGTAGAAAGA